>SMGU01009112.1:0-18093 GCA_004348175.1 Puccinia novopanici
AAAAAAAAAAAAAACATAAACCTGCAATAATACCATCACACCTTGAGAAGAACTGACTTGAATGCAAGTTTACCTCCCTGCTGCTGAGAAGTTTTCTTTTTCTTTTTAACATTCACCATTGTGGTCCATTTTCCTCTATTTTTAATGAGGGAAAAATTGTTCAGTGCATGGTTCACTTAGAGAGATTTCTCAGTGCCTCAGAGGACCCCCAGGTCATTCCTTGAGCACCTCAGGGGCATTCCTGAAGATACATAACCTTCCAGTCAATAGGTCAACCAGAAAACCACCAAACAGATCTAGATCATTTTTAAAACTCCACCAAGTTTATAAAACGCTCACAAAATTGGCTTGAATGCTTTTGCTTGTGACTAAATACATTCATCCAGTGTTTGCCAACATTGTACTGCATGGGAGCTGTGGTCAGCATGGGAGAAAGAATCTTAGCCCCAGTGCAGCCCAGTGCAATATCTTTTGGGTAAAAATGTTTTGGCCTGCCCAGAACCAAATTTTCTGGTACTCTAAGTGTATACTGGAGCTTTGGAACCAAAATTTTTGGTCCAGGCTTTCCAAAAAAGACAATACCATTTGGCCCTGGTCATAGACACTCCAATTTCGGTAAAACATGAGTACAGAAATACAGATTTGGATGGATACTCTGGTGGAGTCAAGTTGGGAACATAATTCCTGGTAGACTCTCACTCCTATGGTTATTCCTTGAATTCGATGTTTTGTGCAGCTATTCCATTGCCAGTTTCAAAAGTGGTACAAAGCTGAGCCAGTTTCTAAGGAGGCTTTCTTCATAGAAAGATAATAGATCTCAAGTTCCCAGTTTTCAAGAAACGATATTACTCCTTGAACAAAATATTTCAAGCAAGATGATGTCTTGTGAAAGCAGACCAAATGGGTTTTCACAAGGATTCTGGTCTTGGTTCCACTATGAAAAACAGCAGGCACATTATGCGCCACATTATCTTGGCTTTCTTGTCAAAATGCCAGGCACTGCCCTTAGATGGTGAATGCAAAAATCCATGTTGTGGTAGGCTGTACTGAAATGATTTAAGATCAAATCCATGTTGTGGTGGATTGTACTGAACTGATTTAAGATCAGTTGAGCTCACCACTGGCACTTACTCACCGGGTGTCAAATCAGTTGAGTGCACCCCAGCTCAACCCCAACTTGTTCATCCAAGGGCTCTGAGGTACTGATGATCAACCTCCAATTCTTTTAGGACCTCAAACGAAAAACATCGTTCTAGTGATGCAACAAGTTTTCCCTCCCAACAAAAAATCCCTCTGTTGAGGAGTTTCTTCTGATCGGGTTCCCTATTTGGTATAAAATCACCACGGAAAAGTGGCGAGTCGCTTAAAGCGACGTCTATACCGAGGTATGATGGCCCCTATTCTACTTTGGTGTGTCAGGAAGTCGCGAGCGACTCACCAACTTTCCCGGTGAAATTTGGTGTCGCTTGGGGCAACAGAATTAAACCATGAAACCCATTCACAAGCACCAAAAAAACAAAAAGAAAGTATCGTTGAAACAGTTTTGTCGCAGAAGTCCGGCGCACACCTGCTTTGTTTTCTTTTTTCTTTTTCTTTTTCTTTTTTTGATTTAGGCATTGTGGATTGCAAGCACACAGGAATGCTGCTCACGCTGCTTGAAATAGTTCCAACAGTTAATCGAAAAGAGGATCTATGATACTGATCCCAGCGGACCTCGCATAACCACAATTCGTAACTCCCTGTGCTCAGGAATTTGTTCCTATCAGCCAGAGGAGTTGAGCCTCGAGAACACACAGCATTCTTACCCGGGCGACACCGTAGCAAATGAAGTCATTAACAATAATATGCTGGGTAGTTAAACTTGGGGAGATCTTGTCATACATGGAGAAATAGAACCCGTAGAGATGCCAGAATGACGAAATCAGTCGGAGCGGTAATCGGGTATACTGGACCTGTGTGGCCTGTTGGTCGGATGCAGGACATAGCCGCGGCCTCACCGCAAGTTTCTCGGTGGGAAGTTGACCACCGGTTCAATTATACACCTTGCCAGGAATCAGATATGATATTAATGCCCTTAAAAAAAAAAAAAAATAAACATTCAAAATTCAAAAAGTGAATAAAAAAATGTTTTAGATTATGAGTGACTTCCACTTTGCTCCATGTTAGTGTAGCTGATACATACACTGTGCTAAAGTTTAACATAGCTGATACATCTGCTACAATACAGTTTAGCATAGCTGATACACAAGCTATGCTAACCTTTAGCGTTGTGAGCCTGTGCCTCTAGAGTGGAAACAGGACACAAGAATTGGTTGTAAAGTCTGTTTATTTCTGAGAAGAAAAGACAAAACAATAAAGGGCTAAAGAAACTCTTTGGCTCAAGACTCTACTCAAAAGAGGAGGAGTTGCTCTTACTCAACTCTAGAAGAGGAGACTCAACTCAGAAGAGGAGGAGCTAGCTGGAGTGACAGCCTCCTCTGGATATAATCAACAGAGAGTCTTGGTCAGAGCAAAGCTCTTTCTTGAAGACCAAGTCCTAATTTTTTAGGCACAGAGTGCACAAGGATCTTTAAGAGGAAACCTATGTGGTTTGTTTGATGGAGAAAACCACAGAAAACCAAGAGAGAAAGATTAGAGAAGGAGAAGAAACAGGTGAGTAGTAGAGGAGTGGTTCAGAGAACCAATCCTGAGGCCAGAAAAAAAGAGACAGAAAGGATAACTAGACAAATGACTTACTGACAGGTTGTGATGACACTGGTGAGTGGGAAACTTCCTATGAGTGAGGGATTTGTTGGTCCTGGGTGATCTGATGTGGTTCTGGTTGGTTCTGGCCTGAGGTTGAGAATTTTCACTGAGTTCTATTTAGAACTGGGTGAGCTTCAAATGAATATTATTCAATATGGTGAATCAAACTTATAAATCACTACTCATCAACCTTGAAAATAACAGGCATTCCACATCATTACATCACACCTCAAATATTGTACATATGTAGAAAAATATGGAGAATCTTATGGTGAGGTTTGTTTTTATTCTAAAAACTCTATGAAAGAAAATTGAGGAATTAATATTATATTTACAATGAAGACTTTGGACAGTCTTACTGTCTCTAAGGCTGAAAAGCGTAGCTGATACACAAGCTATACAGTGCCTAGACAAAAGTTTTTGTTGCAACACTTTTCATTCCACAAGTTCAACCATCACAGTTAAAATCAAAATTTCTTGTGAATTAATCCAAAAAGAGTTTCAAATAATGATTATAAAGAAATTTTGGAAAAAAAAGTAATTTTTTGCTGATTTCAAAAATGTTTAATATGCATTTGAAGCACCTAGAAAACTCAGAGAGTACAGCCTGGAATGTGATAAGAATGATAATAAATGAAAAAATTTTGAACCAAATAGCAAGGCAAATTAGTGTCCATAGAAACAGGCCTGAAAATAAATTAGATCTGATTTCAGTGCGATATTTATTTTAATTCTAATTTTTTGGCCCTATTTTGCTGGTCACTAAAGTTGCCTTGCTATTTGGTTCAATAAATTTTCATTTATTATCATCTTATCACATTCCAGGCTGTAATCTCTAAGTTTTCTAGGCATTTCAAATGCATATTAGGGGGTATCAAATATAACAAATCCACAATTAGAACCAGGCAATTATTTAAAAAATTATTTCTTCATTAATGGGTCCTAAGGGCTTATTGTGAAGAAAAAACATGTTTTAAAAAGGTGGATTTTTGAAAACCCGTCAATTACATAATGGTAGAATTGGTCATATTTGATACCCCTTATTACACATTTTTGAAAATCAGCAAAAAATTAAAAAATTCACAAATTTTATTTTCATTTTTCCCAAAATTATATTCATAATCATTATTTGAAACTTTTTTGGATTGATTCACCAGAAATTGTGATTTTAACTGTGTGGTTGAACTTATTGAATGAAAAGTGTTGCAACAAAAACTTTTGTCTAGGCACTGTACTTTGGGGAGCACAACTAACGCTACACTAACGCTACAATTTTTTTTCAAAATCCTGTAGCGTTAGTTGTCAAAAATTAGCGCTAACAGTAGCTTTAAGGTAGCTACCAGTTTAGCTTAATAAGCTAACACTACGAGGGTAGCATAGCTAGCCCACCATTGGCTCCAGCTATGTAATCAGACATCAACAAAAATCAGTTGGGGACCACGTTGATGGTTCATGTCTCTGGTGGCCCCATGTTGTTATCTATCCCTCTCTGGTTGCTGAACCTGTGATGCTTGGCGTTGCAACACTGTCCATGCTAGTTGTACAATCAGACAAGTCAAACTGCTGTGACTAGTGTTCCCACAGCACAATTTTGTCCCAGAAAGCTCGCTGACCCATTGCAAGTTCGCAAATCCCACCCGCTGTGTACCCCATCCACCTCCCAAAAATGCACCACCGGTATGCTGTGATGCTGCTTGCTGCTGATACAACCAATCAGCAGATATATTTAAGTTATGACCAACATATCTTGCTGGTTTGGACTGCTGATGCTTGCTGACCAATATGCTTTTATGGTGCATGATGTTGAATTTGAAACCATCCATGCAAATCAGCCATAAATGAACATCTCTATTTGGTTGGGAACACTTGCTGACGTGTGGTTACAGATTTTAAAAATCCCCTATATGAACTGTGCTATTAGGCCAGTCCACATAGGGAATTTTTATGCCAATGTAAAAAAATCAAGTCTGCTTGTAAAATGAATTGCTAAAATTAGCAATCTCACAGCCAAACCTTATTCCAAATACTTTAAAAAATTTCTCATCACAATTTTTTAACTGCAAGCAAGCAGTTATGTGACTGGCCTATTGAATTTGTTGTTGAGCCATTCTTGACTCTTTTCTCATCATTCCATGCCTTGTTGTGTATGACATAGTTCCAACTGGTCCTGCCTGCAAAAAAAAAAAAAAGAAAGGCATGTGGGGCCTATGTATGAATTGATTATTTTTTATTACATTTTTGGAATCACAAATTAGGTGTGCAGAGTTCAAAAATATAACCTGGTTGAGTTTGGCCAAGTAATTTTTTTTGTTTTTTTAGGGCAGTACTTTGGACATGGCTCTCAAACACCAGGGGAAGATTCATGGCACTTGGTGTTGAGTGCCATAAATCATGTTTTTCTAGGAACATTGCAGGAATTTTCATAATGCTTACATTAACAGAACATGAACACATGCTGATGTATGCCCAACAAATGTGGAAGGCATGTTGATATCAACCTCATATGGAGCATGAACTGATCTCAATCCACCCCCATCAGGGAAGATGAATTTGACCACAATTGATCTGGAACTAAATCTTCATACTTCATTGTGAGGAGTAAACTAGTATACTGATTGGGACAAACATAATATTTTCAAATTTTTGGGATGTATCAACAATTCAAAATTAAAAACTTGGGAATTTTCTGGTGGTATCAAGCTACATTCAAGCCAAAAAAAGAGTGTCTGTGAGAATTTAAAAATAATTGAATGCAGTGAAAATTGTTTTCTTTGATCCCACTGATTAATTTTCTTTCTCATGAAATAAAATTAATTTTTTGGGTCATTTTTTTTTTACTTGATTAGTATTGAAATTTATGACAAAGTGTAGTGTTTTTTCAACAATCATTAGAGCCTGTGAGGTTTTACTCTCAAGATTGGAAATTCTCAAACCATCAAAGCTGAGCTCAAACCTGAAGAAGCTACAAAAGCAAGATAGATAGCCTGTACTATTCAAGAGAATCTCCACTTCACATTCAATGTGTGACATTACCCCCAGCCAAGAGGTTCTAAATCCCAAAGAATTACATGGATGTGGTGGGGAATTCCCTGCTCCAATCCTGGGGCCTGTATTTCTGATTCTTGATGCAAAAATGGAGGCTCATTAAAGGGTTTGCAGGTGAGAATTTGAACTAGCTCAGCTTCTCTCAAAGAATTAAGAAACATACTGCAATGTATCTTGAAGCAATAATTTCATCTTTCAGGAAAATAATTTGATTTAAAAGTGATTAAACTTGTACCCCAGAGCATAGAAAAAACTGCTTCCCTGGATTGGTTGGTCCAGAAATTGAACTCTGGCTGTTTGAATCTTTGTAATTTCATCCCTGAAAAGTCTTGAATGATTGAAGCTGAGATGATTCCTGAAAAGGGTAAAAAAAAAATAGAGTGAATGGACCATTATCATTCAGATCATCTCTGTCACATCCACCATGTAATAATTTATCAACCCACCACTCTCACTTCAATTTCCAATGTAATATTATGGTATATTCCAATCAGAATATACCCAAATGTATGTATGGGCATACACCATGGCCACACATCCAATGTTCTTGAAGTGGAAAAAAACTAGTTTAACCCAGAAATTTTTGTTTTTCCACTTCACAGTTTTCATAATTGATCTTTTTTCACCATTTGTGGAAAAGATTGACTCTCCACCCCAGGTGTGAGATTCAGTACTCTTAATTAGTTAAACATCAATATTGAGGAGCATTTTGTAATCATGTGACCACCAACATCACATACTCTCACAGGTGAGGCCATCTCAGGCCACAAAAAATTGATTCTGATCCACTATGTGCTGCCCAAAATTGAGCAGAAAGTTCCTTCCAGGACATATCAGGTACCCCAAATTGCCTCACTTTCCATTGGAATTTTAGCCTAGTGGTTATGGATTCTGCCTCCCGAGAGCCATCATGATTAGGAATTGAGCCCCTCTGAAGAACTTTTCCCATCACTGCTGTCATTTAACTCACTTGCAGGCTCTTCAAATGAATTTTTATCTGACTTTCCAGCTATTTTCCCGGACAATCCACCAGTGAAATGGATATACAGAATGCTAATTACCAGACCCAGGATGTCCTGAGTGATTGAATGGGAATAAGGTGCAGCTATATCAAACTTAAATGACTGGAAAAAAAACTCTCAGTCTTTGGTGAAAAACCCCAACAAAAAGTTTATTCTCCTGGCCGGGATTCCTGGAGCTTCACTCCTGGAAACCCACATCAGGTTGTATATCTTGGGGGACTCAACATTCTGACTGTGCAGGAGTTTTTTTTTTTTTTTTGCTTTTTGCTTTTTTTTCCTGAACCAAAGTCCTTTACAACCTCCTGGGGAATATTTGAGACCTCCATCCACTGGGAAATTGGCCTGAAGTTGAGCTTCTTCTGGTTTCAAGCGGGTGCGGTGTGTGTCCCCATTTCACACCACCTTTCATGTGATTATATAAATAAATAAATCAATAAAACCTTGCTAGTCTATGTAATAGCTGACAGGTGGGGAACGCTAATGTGCGGCCGTACATTAGCGTTCCACACCTGCATAGGTGAAGGAGGCGCTGGGTGTCCATGATGGATTCCCTTCATCATTTAGATTTAAATAAGGGTTGTTGACAATTTTGTCCACCTTGTAGCGGCAAAATCTGAGGAAGAGCCTCAAGCAATGATTGGCTTACCTGGTGCTTCATTGTTGGCTTGGGGAATCATGTATGGCATTATCGTCGACAAAAAGAAGGCTTGATTTTAATCGTTGATCACAAGAGTGTGATCCGAGTACCGCTGATTTTTTGCAATCCACAGTTTAACCAGCCCAAAGAAAAAATGCATGAACTCGGGCTGGTCAATATGGGGTTGAAGGATGAAGAGGTTGAGAATCTGTACTCACCTTCTCCACCCTGGCTGCCCCCACTACCTTCCAACAGCACACTTAGGGATCAAATGCTAGAAGGGCCTCGGGCACTCATGCTGAGCACCTCACACAACCCTTGGTAGACTCGGAATCGCTCCTACTCGACCAAGAGGCTGTGACTTCGTTCACAACACCTTGGCCGAGGCTTGTTGAGCATCAATTACGATCTGCCCCTCAGGGGACTTGGATCAAAGGTTCCGATCCGAGTGTCTCAGACAACTGACCAATCATCGATTGATTGGGTCACCTAATACCTCGATCATCGGCATCTTTGAGACTCAAGCAGAGCCTCCCCCACCTGATCAGCACCCACAGGCTTCCTTGGAAGCGCAACCAGCTATGCCCAGCCCGTAGGGCCACACTTTCTCCCACCACTGCCTTGTAACACGCAAGATAAAGCAACTGTCCCTGCAGCAGAAAAGTTGCGAGATGGGGCTGGCAGGCCCGGTGCAAAGTTTAGAAGCAGGCCCGTCTGAGGTGAGCATACTGTGTGTTGCTGGTTGGGACCTACCCATCAAACTATTCCTTTCCTGGTGGAAAATGTTGATGAGGAGGTCCCTCATGATTGAATGCTGCTTGATCTTGTGTTGGGTGCCCTAGGAGAGCCCTGTGGGGCCAATGGATGTATTAGGGATGTCAGGCTGGAGCCAAGCTTCAAAGATGGTCTGGTCAGCCACCACCCGCAACATGGGAGGCTGCAGGGAGCAAAACAGGATGCCTCCAGTGTCCATGGACATGTGAGGATGGGAATGCCCAGAACCAGATACATTGTAGTGCCACATGTAACAAGAGGCACCCTAGCCCAATACAGTGGATCTAGTTATGGGAGAGGTTGGGGAAGCGGAATTTCTTCCCCTCCATAGATGTCTCTCTAGGAAGAGGATTGTCTTCCTTCCCCCAGCTCTCAGCTCCCCTCCTGAACAAGCTTCCCCTTTCCCGAGCCCCCTCTTCTTTTTTATTTTTTCCTAGCATACTAATATCATCTATTCTGGAAAGTAAACCATGGGTAACTCCCAATGGACGCAAAGTGAAAGGGATTGAGTACATAAGATTTATGGAGTGTACCTACCTAGGGTGATGTATGTGGGTGAATTTTTGTAACAAAAATAAATTGAGATCCCTAGATGAGAAAACTGAAAATTTATATGCTATATACAAATTAGGAAAATTCAGATCCACACCCCTCAGCTGACACAAGTAGAGATTGGCAGTAATGGATGGTAATGCATCCTTTGAGATAAATTGCTTCATTTTTTGCTTGGAAAATGACCCAGAAGCTTTAAGTTAATAGAATTCAGAAAATTCTGGTGAGTCAAGGATTAGACAAGGCATCTAGGCAAACATATTCCATTAGTGCAGTCCCATCTTGATTGATTCAGGTTGGCAGACCCAGAAAGCATCTTGATTCATTTTTTTCTTTTTCTTTTCTTTTATCTTCTTTTATGTTCTTTTGTTTTCTCATCTTATTTTTTGAGCTTCACGTATGGTTTTCCTTTTCTGTTTTCTCTCAGTTTTGTTGTTTAGTTTACATTTGTATGTAGGGTGATTTCAGATATTCATAGTGTGAAATGCTACAGGTGAAATTACACTTTAAAAAATTTCTAAGTGAATCCAAGCTCATTTCTACTACATTTTCAATCCAGAAATTTGTGCTCAGGGACTGATCAAATAGAAAAGGACAAACAGGCTTGAGGGAGCTACTTCCCAGGTCAAGGGATTAAATTTGCCTATCTAACCTTTCATAGATTTAAGAATTCTTTCTTGACCAATGAATGGAAATTATCTGAATAAGTTCCAACAGATATAATGCTGAGTCCTGCATGAGTCATACATGCTGATACAGATGACATTACTTAAGATCCACAATGGTTCAACTTAAATTTGGCAGCGTATACACGGGTTGCATGCAACCAACATACACCATGGTTCTAACCAAAAATTGAACAAATATACGCGATGGCACTGGACAGTGAAGTGCCATGAATTGTCCCCTGGTGCTGATTCAAAATTTCAAAAATTCTTTTTCACCATTCAAAATAATTTTTTGTGATATGGAATAATGGAATTCCTCTAGTAATTGCTGAGTTGTACTAGGGTGCACATATAACGTGAATAATATTTGAATGCACCCTGTATCTCAGCAAGTACCAGAGATAATCACATGATTCAAGATTTCAAAATATTCTGTTTCAGCATTCAAAAGAATTTTTTGATATTTTGACTCAGGAAACCCAACTCTTGGCACACTACACTCACTCTCTTCACTGAACTTTTGCAGGCCTCGCCCATACTTTCCTCAACTTGGAGCTTATAATGAGCTATCATCACACACTTCTCTGCCTCAAACTGCCTGGACGCTATTACAAGGGCTCCTGAGCCCAGGTTACAAGCATGCTACCATAGCACATTTTAGGAGCTCTATTATGTATGTGTTTCAAAGTTTGTGTGTTGCAGTTTCAAGCTATTGTAAGCCTCAGAATCTTCTGATGGAATTACTATTAATAGCTTCCACAAGGCTAGTTATACCCCCAAGCCTGGCAAGCCAAAGAAGTCTGTTGCACTTGTGCTTAACTGAGGAACAAATATGTTCTAAGTGCTAACTCTGTTGGGGCCCTGGAGGATGGGGAATTTGGTGAACATGTCTAAAGATACGTAAATTGGTGGCCATGTAACAGGCTGTGTGTGGGGTCAGGCAAGGGCTTCTAGCACCTACTGGAGAACTTACCATCAATCTGAAAGCCCTTCCCAATCCAGATCTGGGTCCCCAGATTCCAGATGTCTAAAATTCTCTAGATTTCACTTTCCATCACCCAACTTTCCTCTCCTTTAGAACCTGGCATTCTAAAATCCCCAAATCAACCCTCCATCAAATCTTCCCCTCACTTCCCAGTACATATGGTGTTGCAAGTGCATCTGGTCACACTGTCAAGTTGTGCCAAAAAAGGTCAAGTGTCCGGGGCTGATCCCAAGCCAGCTTGGCACTTTCCCAACCCTACTTAGCACCAACACAACCCCCACTTGACACACATCCAAATTGGGGTGGGTTGCAGCCAAGCAAGTGTGCCATGCACACCAAAAATGTCAGCCTTAGAGATACTCCAGAGTATCCAAAAGCCTGCATATTGTAATAATAGTATTATATCTCATTTAATATAAAGAAATCCTCAAATATTATTTCAGAAATGGATTTCTCATTTAATTTTACATAGTTTTACCCACTGGGTCTACCCCAAATTCCTTCTACTTCTGGCACTTTGTTGTAACTCAAGTACCATAAGAAGTATTACTGTGGACTGAGCAGTAAAATAAGTACATACCATAAAATATATATTATGTAAATAAGTTTATGGAATATGTACATAAATAAGAAATGAATATAGTTCAAACCTTATTTATACAATGAGAGAGGGGATGTCAGCCACCAAGAAATTAATATTATAAATTAATTCTTGTGAGCAGCAAAATAATATATATTTCCAAATTATTGTTCCCTCATCATACAATTGCCAGATAGTATAGTGGTTAAGACTTGGCCTTTTGGAATTATCATTGACTCACATAGGAGCTGAGTTCAATTCCTACTCAAACACATCACACAATTATGGACTTTTGATATATTGATATTTCTTTTGATAATTCATAGAAAAAGAATATTCAACCATTTATGTATTTAGAATTAAAATTATAATTATGGAAATCCAAAATTCACATGTTTGAGCTTAATTCTGTTATATTTCACAACATGTGTGAAAAGAACAGAGATTAATCACATGGTATGATCATTTCCTTGGCATCCAGTGCGCTTCCAGGCCTGTGAAAACCATTCTGAAATACAGTTTACACAGCCTACATGATAACCTTGAAAATATGGCATGAAAAATGGTATTTTCTGAAATACCAAAAAGGAGGATTTACCCAATAAGCCTTGGCATGGTTGAAATTAGCTCCCTGTGGCCGCTTCAAGGCCCTGAATAGAGCAGATCATCTCTTGGGATCAAGGGAGGGCCTCACAATATTTAAGGAGAGCCATTCCCCCTATTTGGGACCACTCCTCCTCAGTTATTATTTAGTATAGGTAAGTTATAAGCTACAAAGGCATTTCCCTTCTCTTATTATTAGGAGGACTGGCCTTTTCCTTATTATTATCTTAGTATAATATACTCCATCCTCAATAACTTATTATATAAGTTGATTGGGAAGACCTGTGTTAAGTCTAGGTAACCCTTCTGAAGGATTTACATCCCATATTAGGAAGCTGGTAGCAGGGTAGTAACCTGTTCTTTCTCTTACACTTCAATATAAGTGTTCAAGAGCTTTGCTTTGTTTATTATCAGTTTTTTACTGATAATTTGGTCTTTGGTAATTTCATAATTACTCTTTTTTTTGTTGTTGTCTATACTTGGCACACCACTTCCGTGGAGTAGAGCCAGTATATTTGACAGGGAGTTATAATGGATTTAACTATAATACAATTCCAATTGTATAAAATTATTTTGTAGCACATTTCAATAGTAATATAATTGAGGTTAGAGCAACCTGAGAAATTTCCACTTGTAAAGTCAGTGAGAACTATTCCCAAGTCATTCTATTTCAAAATAAGTTCACACATGCGGCAATTGGTTATAAAAATTCATGCATGATGTCATGGGGCAACGGTGGGCCAGCTACACTACCTGTAGCATTAGCGTAGCGTAGTGTTAGCTTATTAAGCTACGCTACCTTAAAGCTACCGTTAGCGCTAATTTTTGACAACTAACGCTACAGGATTTTGAAAAAAAGCAATTGTAGCTTTAGCGTAGCATTAGTTGTGCTCCCCAAAGTACAACTAACGCTAACCAGATTTCCCGTTAGCGGTGTTGTAGCGGTGTTAGTTGTCAAAAAAGCTACGCTAACAAGTAGCGTAGCTTTTGAATCAGCTACGCTACAGGTTAGTGTAGCTTCAGCTACGCTAACACTACATGTTAGCGTAGCTTCAGCTACGCTAACACTACATGTTAGCGTAGCTTCAGCTACGCTACACTACATGTTAGCGTAGCTTCAGCTACGCTAAACTACAAGCTTAGCGTAGCTTCAGCTACGCTAACACTACATGTTAGCGTAGCTTCAGCTACGCTAACATAAACATGTTAGCGTAGCTTCAGCTACCTAAACTACATGTTAGCGTAGCTTCAGCTACGCTAACACTACATGTTAGCGTAGCTTCAGCTATGCTAACAAACACTACATGTTAGCGTAGCTTCAGCTACGCTAACGCTACATGTTAGCGTAGCTTCAGCTACGCTAACGCTACATGTTAGCGTAGCTTCAGCTACGCTAAAGCTACATGTTAGCATAGCTTCAGCTGCAAGGTGGCTGTATGAGCTATGCTAATGATTATGACATTGATTTTGGAAATGGAACTGGTCTGTAGCATGAGTTTGACTAGCACTAAGCCAACCAAGGAAAAACAAGTCAGTCAAAATATCAAAATAAAGTGGACGTTCACTTTTTTTTTTTTTTTTACTTTTTTTTAAAAAAAAAAAATATAATTTTTAATTTTTTTTTTTTTTATTTCCTTTGCTTTTTTAATTTTTTAATTTTTTTTAATTTTTTTTTTTTTTTTGTAGTTGTAGTGTAGTAAAAAACTTAGATATGTGGTCATAATTGGTTCTATTAGTATATCTTGAGTCATAATTTGAGCTTCCTGAGGTGAGGTGTGGTCCACAGGGCTCAATTGGCATGATCGTTCTGCCTGGATCTAATTGTACCCAGTGGATCACATTTGACCTCAGACAGATCAAATTTTGACTCTTGCTCTACCATATGAGAATAAAACCTTGAATAGCAACATCAACCATGACTAAATGTCTTAATACATCAATCGTTTAAATTATTAAGCTCATTCATTCTCTTTCATCACATTTTATTTAAAACTCATTCATCGTTTGTCTTTCAATCACTCATTCTTTTTCATTTCTAACAGACTACTCAATTCCAGAGTACTGGGGGTCAGTTTGGTGCCCAGGAAAGGTATTGAGAGTCTTAAAAGTCTAAATCTGGTCGATCTTTCACTTCTCCTTTGAAATTAATTTAATCGTTTTCATGTCTAAAAGACAATTATTGAGTACTGGGGGTCAGTTAGGTGCCCAGGAAAGGTATTGAGAGTCTTACAAGTCTGAATCTGATTGATCTTCAAGTTCTACTTTGAAATCAATTTGATCGTTTTCATGTCTGAAGGAGTTCTCAATTCTGGAGTACTGGGGGTCAGTTAGGTGCCCAGGAAAGGTTTTGAGAGTCTTAAAAGTCTGAATCTGATTGATCTTCAACCTCTACTTTGAACTCAATTTGATCGTTTTCATTTCCAAAGACTTCTCAATTCTGAAGTACTGGGGTCACCTAGGAAAGGTAATGAGAATCTTAAATGTTTGAATCTGATTGATTTTCAAATTCTAATTTGAACTCCATTAGATTGTTTGATGTTAATAATCTATTTGATTTTTTGATTTTGAAAATGAATTTATCTTTTATCACAAAAATCTTAGTCATGTTTTGTTTCAGTGAGTTGGTGTAGAGTAGCGGCCCACTTTTGATCCTAGCATTCAGTTGTTAGCTATTTGTTAGTTCTGTAGCGCAGCGTAGCGTAGCTCCCATTAAGCTACGCTACGCTGTCTGTTAGCTGGGAAAAAGCTACGCTACAAATTCTTCAAAATTCTGTTAGTTCAAGAAAAGCTACGCTAACTGTTAGTGTAGCAGAAAATATTCTCAACTAACGCTACAGAAAAATTTCAAGGAAAATTTCCGCTACGCTAACTGTTAGTGTAGCGGATGAATATCTCAACTAACGCTACACAAATTTGGAAGAGAAAAAAACGCTACGCTAACGGTTATCGGCCATGTAGCGTAGTGTAGCGTAGCGGCCCACTGTTGCATGGCAAGCATTAGTATCAGCCAAGATTCATCTTTAACCCACTATTACCAGAGGGAAATTTCTGGAACTTGTATAGAGGGTGCAAAAAAATTAAAAGGTTCCCTTTGCAATGTTTATGTAACTTGCTATACATGTTCTTCAAATTTTCACCTGGTATTGTTATGATCTTTGAGAGTTCTTTAACTCCTCAATAGATATAGAATCATTAATTTGGAATTTTATCCAGCCATATGAAATCCTTCATGATGTCATGGGTTCAAGCCAGTTTCTATATGCTTCTTTACTCAATCTTTCCTCTTGTATAATTGAGGGTATCAGGATATCATGGATCCTCACAGAATCTGAAAATAGCTGGAATTATTCAAGAATGAATTTGCATATTATTAAAATGAAGCTTGTAGCAAGCCATCCAGAAGAAAAGGAATGGATTTCAATGTACCATTATTTTAAATTGGAAAAGAAACTATCTGCTTTAAAATGACCCTGCTTTTCTACATCTAGGTAAAACTTGTTATTTTTATTTTATTTTCTTTTGAGGGTTCAAGTTAAGATTCCAATACATAACATAATTTCAAATTATTTAAATGGGTGTAGAATGCTAAGGCATTAAGCATCTTTGAAAAAAACCATAATTTTATTGCAACATCTATTTGTTCAAAAGATATATACATATGTTTGTCAGCCTTAGAGACAGCAAGCCTGTCAAAAAGGCTACATTTATAATTTAATAAATATATTATAGTTTTGATATCTCCAAAGAATTTTTTTTATTAGGATGATTATATTTTCTCAATTGAGTGTATTATTTCATTAGATTCTCCTATTTCTTCTACCTATGTACAAGACATGAAGTGTGGAGTAAGTTTGTGTTGTGATCCTGTTATTTTCAAGGTTGAAAAAATAGTATGATTATCTAGCTCAGAGTTCAACTTGAATAATTATTCAATTTTCAATCACCCACTGCTGAGAAAAAACTGGTGAAAAAGATCTATCCTCAGAACAGAACCAATTCAAACCACCAAGATCACCTCACGACCCAAAGGAACCTTACTGCTAAGTCACTTTCTCACTAATCAGTGTCATTTTCCCTTACCATTAAGTCTTCTTTACCCTAGTCATCTCAGTTTTTCTCTTTTCTTCTCTTCTCCAAGGTTGATATCTGAATCAACCATTACTGCTCACCTGTTTCTCTCCTTTTCTCTCTCCCTTGCTTTGGGTGGTTTTTCTATAAACCACATAGATTTCCGTCTAAAAATTCTTTGCTACAAGAATAAATAATTGAGACCTGGTATCCATACCAGAGACCCTCTGTTGACTCTGCCAGCTGCCAGAGAGGCCAGTGTTGCATGGCTCACTTCAGTTCTGTAAACTATTGAGATAAAGAATAAAAGATAAAAAAGATATCCCTTCCTTGCCAGTTATTTTGGTTGCTTTCTCTTGAAATATAATCCTTAAACACCCAAACTTGTGTCCTCTTGTCACTTTAAAGACACATGCTCACTGGTTTCACAGATGATCACTTTAGAAACATTGGTTCTTCATACACTATTCAGTAACCAGAAGGTTCAGAGAGGAAAAGATAAAGAAATTTCCTCAACTTGAAATTTTAATCATGAAATCATTGTTTTATCTGACTATGTGGGCATGACGTGAGTCATTCTCATGTAAAAAATTCGTGCTTTCTAAAAGAAAGTCCATTGGCAAGAATTGCCTTCATGCACCATGTATATAAATGTCCTTGTCATCAGAAAGACAGCCAAAGGAGAGAAAGGCAGGTAAACGTGTTTCAAACCAGGAGTGTGAGGATATATGGGTGAAGGTGGTGATGAATCGAGAAGGTGCATTGGCAGCGATGAATGACGAAAGAGCATAGAGCCGTATTACTGGAGAGCACTGCCGGTTCCACCGCAGTCGACAGCATGCTCGTCCGGGAACACTGCGAGCTACAACGGCCCACCAACATGTGAAGTGTCAAGATGTGATGGTCTGAAAAGAAGAGATGCTTTTGAGGGAGTTTTCAGCGGTACATACGCGTTGATGGGATCGCGCTGTATCAGCCGCGTCGATGGCCGGAACTGTGCCGATGGGCCGTCATACGTGAAGAGCTGACCGAGAGCAGCGGGATGGAGCGCGAGGACTGCTCAGGCACTTCTGACGTCGAATAACGGCGCTCGCACCACGGGGATCCAGCATCCTTGTGGGCGAAGAACTCATCATTCCGACGAGCAGCGCTGCTCGTCATGATGTTGCCCCGTTGAGAGATCCGCTTCCGGTGTGTCAGTGCATCAAGAACTAACTGGGAGTTTGAGACGGTGCAAATGACATGGCACTAAAAAGAAATGGACTCAACCTATGAGTGAAAATGCTACCAGGGCATGTGTACACCAACTGGCATGATGATCTTAAATTCTATCCACCAGAATCTGTCAGTGTGTAGCTCAGTCAGTCGGTTTGGATGGCTTGACAAATGGCGAGTCGGTGCGTGGTTTAACCAATAAGTCGCGAGAAAAAACCAAGCTGGAATCAGTGAGATGAGAGAGCGCTCTTTAAAACTCGGCCAGTGCAGGACATCACCCAGCACGGGACTGGAGGACGCACGGAAATCCCGAACGCTGTCCTAAAGGAGGCGCACCGCTTCCTGCTGGGATGAGTGGACGGCGACGCAGCTAGAGTACACGGCGACCAACGGCCGGCCCCGAGTTAACAGCAACTATATATATAAGTTTTTGTAGTACCCCGCGCATCGAAAGCATGTCTACCCATATCCTGCTGAAGTGCTGCTTTTGGTCTTTTCCCCTATGTATTTTGACCGTGTCCAGCTTTCCGTCAAGCTCTCTTGGTCCCACCGTAGAACCCATCGGTTCTGAATGACCGTCCGCAAGTGGAGGGATAATTCGAATCTCCTGCGTTCAGACTCCTGAGTTCTATATTCTTTTGCTTCTTTTTTTTTCAAGTAGTCCAATTGCTCCGAAAGCTCGGTTCACAATTCTGCCAAGAATGCCGTTATCTGCTTCAGCACTGTAGAACAGAGGTCCAGTCTTTGTGAAACTATGTACGACAAGGTTCGAAAGGGGTTCTGCTGGCCATCAAAACAAGAAATACAGATAAACCGCTAATAATAACAAGCGAGCTAAGAGAAGCAACCCTGCTCACCAAACCCTTATACATACATACCTTATTACAACAGTCTCCCCTGGTGGAGGAGGTTCAGACGCTGCGTAACACTGCGCGGCGGTGAAGCCGCTCTCCTCAAGGAAGGACTTGTAAGATCTTGTGAAAGCTTGCTGGGGCATGGAGGGTATTTGGCAGGGAAGATAATCTAAGCCCAGAGCTAAAAAATATAAAGCTGTGGTCGATCACATTCTTTTCGCGCCGCTGACATATTCCATCAAACTCACCGACCTTCTGCCATGAATGGTTCATGAAAATCTCAAAAAAAAAAAAAAAAAGGACAGAGTCTTCCAACCCAGATTTGTCGAGTCACAAGTGCGTTAC
>SMGU01009113.1:0-10328 GCA_004348175.1 Puccinia novopanici
CTCCTCTGGATGACTCAACAGAGGGTCTCTTCTGGATGACTCAACAGAAGGTTCACTGGTATGATAGAATCAAGACCAGGTCCAAGGTTTTTTAGGGAGTAGACCCAAGGCTCTTTAACTGGAAACCTATGTGGTTTGTTTAATGATAAAAACCACAGAAAAACAGGATGAGGAAAGAAAAGAGGGAGAGAAACAGATGAGTAGCAGGGGGTGGTTCAGAACCACCCAATGAGGAGAGAGTGAAACAGAAAGAGAAAGATTAGCAGGAGAGGTGACTTACTGATAAGTGATGATGACACTGGGAGCAGTGGGAAAATGACTTAGCAGTAAGGGACCTCTGGATTCCTGGTGAGTGATCTGTTCTGGTTCTGGTTGATGTCTGGCCTGAGGTTGAGAATTTTCACCTGGTCTGTTTTCTGACCGGTGGGAGGAGAGTCAAATTGAATATATTAAATTTGGTCTTAATCAAGAAAATCAACTTATTTTCAACCTTGAATATAGCAGGCACACAACACAATTATATCACACCTCATGTATTGTACATGGGTAGAAAAATAAGGAGAATCTTATTAGAAGAATTAGTTTAATTTATTAAAATTGCTTGCAATGATAAAAAACTCTTTTCATAGAAAAGGGACATTGCAATAAATTGGCTTATTTGGAATTGAAGCCTTTTGGACAGGCTTACTGTCTCTAAGGCTGACAAGGCTTGTGGGCACAACCCCAAGCCCTCTTGACATGGTGCTAAGCAAGACATGGGTCTAAGCCCGCTCAATAAACTACACAATATCTTGGATAGTTATTTGATCAAGCCTAAAATGTTCTATATTTTTTAATGCCCCTATGAACCACAGGAAAATAGTCTTCAATGGCCATGTTATAAGATCCACACAGCTCAAGTTTCTCCCTATGAACCACCAGAATACAGATGCATTCCTCCATGTTCAACACCATACCAATTGTTGACCATGCAATTTCTCAGACATATAGTAGAAAAGATTGACATGGTGAGTGATAGAAATCTGATGCTGCCAGCAAACAGGGCATCCATCTTTTCTTTTCTGTTCCTTTAGACCCAAGGCTGTGACGACCTGAGATGCCCTTTCGCCAATGCATTTCATCATGATGTTCCTATCTGAAAACCAAGCCCCAGTGAGTTCTGAGCCGATAGCAGTGAGACCAGCTCCGTTAGAGTCCCTCTCTGATGGCCTGTTGTTCTGAGTCCCTGAGCATGCTGTGCTCTTGATTTTCATCCCTTCTGTCTTCACAAGCCTTGAGGCCACATCTTCTTCAGTCAAGATCCAAGCCAGCCACAATATCTAGAAGCATGAGACACCATCCCAACAGTGCTGTCCAAGTCCTGCAACGTAGACATCATGAGCCAGCACCCTGCGGACAAAAACAGGGATGTTGTCACGCTGACGAAATACCGGGGTTCAGTCCACAGTGACTGCGCCTACCTGCACAGTCACACCCACTTGATCACCACTGTTTTTTTTTTCTCATCACCCACTTGTTGCCAGCTGTGTTATATAGCTAGGCAACCAAATCTATACCTGAAGCGTTGATGTGCAAGAGAGTGTGGCTGGACATCTCTGTTCAAGAGACGCATCAAAACCTGACACAACTCAAGCACCGCACAAGCCACAATATTGTGTAGGCCATGACTGTATATTACAATTTTCCAACAATGTATCATCTAGTTGGAGAAGGCTCGTTACCTGAACAAGAGAAAAACAAGACACAGACACACATGATTGTTGTTGGATGTTTAAAGATACCCAAGATGCGTGTTGCAGCGGAAAAAAGAACAACGAAAAAAGAGAAGAAGTGTCGACACAGCAACCGAGAGGGGGAGAGACGATGTGGAACAAAGGAGAACGAGGAGGGTCATTCGCCGATGCGTTTGTTGTTGTTGTTATTGGAGGGGGAAGTGCCAAAGAAAGAGTAGGAGTTGTTGTTGTTGTATTCGGATTCGGAATCTTCGCGTTCGGGCAAGATGCCGAGTTCTTCGACGCTCCTCATGATTTGGTTTTTGAGCAAGAGCTTGCGGTCGTCGTCTGATGCGCCAGCGCGTGCAGCCGGTGATGCCGATGACCGTGGAGAAGAAGACGATGAGGTCGGGTTGGACGAGGAGGTCGAGCGGGATGACGACAACGATTGCGGGTTCTCAACCGCCGTGAATATCACCACACATAGCGCTAACGACGCAATCGCAACTGGGCGCCACCGTGAATCACATCGAGTACGTGAGGCTCTGATTTCTACTGGCTTTTTTTTCTTCGCATCAATCATCACTTACCAACACATCTCCGCGTAGTCACCCATTTCCTCGTTTCAATTTCCGTCCGAACTTCGCTGACCAAGATGGTAAACTAGGTAAGAGGGAAGAGATCAGGACAGCATTCTCAAAATGAATATATATATAAAAACAAAGAGATACTTTGCTATTAAGTTCCTGGATGGAGAGTTCCAACTTTTTCTGATCGTCGCTAGCCTCTTCCTTACGATGGTTGAAGTCGAGCTGGAGTTCATTCTTGAGTGCGGAGATATCTTCCTTGTTTCTGCTTGAGGTTATCGATTTCGCGCTGGACGGAGTTGCTAGCGGATTTGAGCACGATGCCGTCGTTGCGGGCCTTGACCTGCACCTCTGTGCGCAGCTCGCCGAGCGCGGCGTTGTACAGATAGGCTGGCCTTCGGCATACGACTTGGACACAATCCCGCCCGACGGTCCCGTCAGCAGCCATCGCTTCTCCGACGATCGCAGACTGCTCTCCACAAACCGTAGGATCTCCTTCGCGCATTCTGACCCCAGATTTGATCGCTCCAGTTGTTTCACAAATCGATGCGTGTGAAAGGCGTGGGTGGCAACACTTTAAATTCCTGAGTGGAGCTCGAGGGGTTGTTAAGGAGGTAGATGATGTGTTGGGCTTGGGCGGCTTGGGTGGTGGGGAGTCTGGCTGTTGTTATCCGGCTGGGCTGCGAAGAAGAATGACAAGATGGTTAGTGTCTAGTTCGGTAGTGAGTTTGATCGTGACGTGTTTGATTAATCTAACCTAAAGGAGGACTGAGACCCACCAAGGGTTCCTGGAAGGAGGAGACCAACAACTCTGGGGATGGTTTGGGCTGGTTGAGGACGGGAAGATCAGATCGAGATAGGAAGGTAGCTTGGGATGGCAAGGGATCGGATGATGATTGAGATGGCGGCAGTTGTGTTGATGATCTGCTGTTGATGATACTACTTGAAGCCTTTGATGTAGATTTGATGGTGTGCGTACTCTTGGAGTTGCATCTTGTCTGTGTGGCTAATGGGTTGCTGATGCTCGTTCGCAGATCTGTTGGTGGGCTGTAGTGTTTTGCTCGCACTCGCAGGAGTAGTAGTCGTGTCTTGTTCATGTCTTGTTCAGTTTGCTGTTGGCAGTCGTGTGTGATTCTGCTTGCTTGGTGAGCATTGCGCTCTCCCGAAGGTTTCCCCCTACAAACCCCCGATAGGGTGCTGTCATAAGGCGCAATCGGGAAATTTAACTATTTTTAAAAATACATACCCTTTCCAAGGAACATGAAGATGAAACAAAACCATGGGCGGTGCATGGGATCCTGAGAATAGATTTCTTTTCTTTTACATACAATCCGAAATTTTTATAATTGCCTGTCCATATGCCAGTCCTTCCTTCTAATTTTATTATTGTACAAAACACTTGTTTTTTGAAAAGTACTTGTTGATGAAATATCATCATCTCTTCTTGTGTGTGAAGATTACATCATGACGAAAAAACAAGTACACTGATCAATACAACAACAACAAACAATCAAAGAGAGAAAGTGAGAGAAACAGTCATAACAACGACAATATCAACAACGACAATAATATCAGCAAAAGAAATAAGACAAAGAAAAACTAGAAATTCTAGAATAACTAGGAACTTAAAAAAACATCAGTAGAAATATATACACTCGGAAAAAGAAAAGACAGATGAAGATCCAACAAAAAAAAGAGAGAGAGAGAGAGGAAGTCATAGATACAAAACAAAAAAGAGAACAAGAAGAAAAGAAAAGATGACGTTTAAAACCGAACAAAAGATGCATCAATGTCGGGATTAGAGGGCGGATCGGACTTGGAAAGCTGGGAAAGAATATCCCAGGAAGAGCCGGAAGAAGAGTTAGAGCCCTCGTCATCAGTAGTCGCAACGTTGTTCGTCGCCGCGGCAGGTTTCTTGCCTTTCGGGTCTGACGGGTCGACAACTGGAAGATGGTCCTGATCGGCAGTAGAGGATTTAGGAGGGACGAGGGTGTTATCACTTTTCTGGCCCGAAAGGCAGTGGAAAGGCGGACCCTCGATAGGGCTGATTGTGGACGAGGGAATGACGCT
Source organism: Puccinia novopanici (assembly GCA_004348175.1). NCBI lineage: Eukaryota > Fungi > Basidiomycota > Pucciniomycetes > Pucciniales > Pucciniaceae > Puccinia > Puccinia novopanici. Next base: position 4,370 of record SMGU01009113.1, read on the forward strand.
GCTGGTGCTGGTAGAGGGCACGGGCGCCGGCTGACAGTCGAAGAAGTCACCGGACGACCGGGTGCTCGGGAGCCCCGGCTCGTCCTCCACCGATACCGACGAGTGCGCCGACATCAGCATCAGACTCGACTCGGGAGCCGACTCTTCCTCACTCGATATCCCCGACGACTCCATCTCCGACTCTGTCTCCGTCTTCAGTAGTACTTCTCCACAGCTTCCAGATGAGGAGTCGCCGATCTCTTGTTTGCTCATCGCTGACGACCGATTGGGATCTTGTACCGTCTCAAGATTATTGGGCTTGGTCTCAGTGATCGAGGCAGCTAGTTTATAAAAGAAGATGAATCAGAGCTAGTCTTCATCAGAAGGATAAAATGTTTCAGAAGCATACCAAGAATAGGATCCACGGGTTTAATGGGGGATCGCTTGATCAAGGACCTCGCATAATCGAGGTCACGATAGATACATTCGACGGCCTTAGCGGCGCCGTTTTCAGCGCGGATCTGTTGGCCGACGAGCTTCGCACGGGAGATCTGAGTGGGGTCGGAGGTAGCATGGAGGAGCGCAAGGGCGAGGTTCTTGACGGTAAGTTTGCGGATGGCGGCGCCGATGCCAAGGCTCTCGACCCGCTCCGCCCAAAAGAATTGGTCACCGAAGAATGGCTTGATGATCGTCGGCAGCCCCGCCCTCAAACTCGCCCCCGTCGTTCCCGCCCCTCCGTGATGACATACCGCATCGATCCGCGGGAATAGCCAGTCGTGCGGGATCGAGTTGATGTGGTATATCATCGACAGGTCCTCCGGCTCCTCTTTCTGCAAGTCTTCCGCCGCAGCCCGTTTCCCCTTCTTCGTCCCGGAACTACTCTGTTGTAATCTTTCTGACCATCCTTTGGATATGATCGCATAAACCCCCGCCGATTTCACTGATTCAATGATCACTTTGGTTGTCGCTTCAGGATCAGGAACCACAACCTAGTTATTTACAATAAATTCATTAAAATTTTGTACACAAAGCCTTTTTATTTTATTTTATTTTAAAAAAATCTACTCACAGATCCGAAACCAATATAAACGACTTTCTTGTTTTGACCGTGAGCACGATCCAAGAAAGAGATCAAGTCTGCAGGCGGATCCCAGGAGGATTTCTCGGCGGTAGGTTTACCGAGAGGTGATTTGACGGTAGGTGACTGGGAGTCGATTTGGGCGATAGGAGACTGATGAGTGTCAATGAGGGAATCGCTAAGGGGGTCAGAAGACTGGGTGAGAGATGGCTGCTGATGGAGTTTATTGGGATCGTCCTCATCGATAAACCAATAGCCGGTGACGTGGATCCATTCATACCAGTCTAAGGGCGAAGGAACTATGCTCGGGCTGAAGTTGTAAAGGAACGGAACCTTGTGGATCTCCAATTTCTCGTAGGTCGTTGAGCGTAACCCTAGCTTTTCCTTCCTCCATTTGTTCACTTGTCCAGACATCGCTTTCCAGAAAACTTGATCAAACACTGTATAACTGTTCATGAGGTCAAGTTAGCACAAGAACTTGTGATTACTATGACTGAGAGGAATACTTACGTCATGTAATTATATCCACTTCCCATCTTCCTATCCGGTACGGCAAAGGCATGGGGGTATTCCTTGGTGCGTGTCCACGGCATGGTGAAAGCTCTAAAGTAGGGGATCTGGAGGGCTTCGGCGATGTGAATACCAGCCATGGTAGAAGGCGACTCGATGAGGAGGTCGGTGCCCTGACAGGCGTCGAACGAGGAGACAAGAAGCTCGTCGAGCCAGCCGCGGAACTTGGAGAAGGCCTCCTTGAGGAAGCCGAGGGTGAACATGCCGTTGTCGACACACATCTTCATCAGCTCCGCTGGGTCGCCACCAATCTCCACATACTCAATCCCATAGCCCTCCACCCACTTCCGATACTCCCCATGTGAGGCAATCCGACAGGTATGGCCATCAAGTTGAAGCTGTTGACACAGTGCGATGTAGGGTTGAACGTCCCCTCTAGAGCCAATGGTCAAACAGGTGATATGAAGTTTCGACTTGGGCTTGAAAGTTAAAAACGAAGAGCTTGACGATTGGAACATGATTGGCTATTATTCTTCTTCATCATCATCTTCTTCTTCATTTTCTTCTTCTTTGTCTGCTTCTTCTTCTGCCTCTGTTTGGGGTTGCTCATCGCCAATCTGAAGCTTGTTGCTTTCAATCATTCTCATAACTTCGTCGTGGACAGGTTTCATCTGTTCGGCGGTGGCGAATTCAAAACAGACTTCCTCTTGACCATTCAGGAGATCAGTAGGTTGGGTGGTGAGATACAACTTGATAGCTTCGGTTCGGACAGCTGTGAGGGCTTCGATGGGCAGGATCATCTTGACTGGGGCACTACTGATCCATTTCTGACCTTTGAAACAGATGCAGCTCTTACGCAGGTTCTTGATCTGCTTGGGCGAGTGGACTGGACTTGCGAGATAAACTTGGCCGTACATGGAAGAGCCACCTCTAATCAGGTTGCACTTGGTCTTCAATAACAATCTTATGATGGAGCCATCTGAATGGGTGGATTTGGATAGGGCGCTTGGGTTGAGGAAGTTGAATTCGGTTTCGAACTTGAGCTGATCCTTGGAGGTCAGTTGGGCTTCTCGATGAGAGCGATCTTCATCAGATAGTTTATCGGTGCTGGCTGATCTGGTGGGGACGTCCTTCTTGGGTGCCGAGACAGGTGAGCGATCTTGTGGAGTAGAGGAAGCCTTTGGCGAGTTGGGAGTACCTTTTGCAGGATTGATCAATGTCGCAGGCACGTTCTTGATCCAGCCAGGTAATAGCGCCCATGACTTGTTGGGTTCTACATAGGGGGACTCGTGAGGCGTTGGGATGGGGGAATTGTTGTGGGTGGAGGTGGGGGTGCTGGTGTCAAGTTTTTCTCCTCGAGGGCTGTAAGTGGAATATTGAGGACGACGATCCTTGGGAGATTGTTGGGCAAGCGTGGATGAGCGAGCAAGCTTGTCGAGTTTGAGTGGGGAATCGGGTAATTTCTTGACAGCCTGTTCAAGAGTAGAGGATGAGGGAGGTGGTGGTGTGGATTGGAAAATGAGAGAGGAGGGTGCAGAGTCGGGGGTAGAAGGTCGTGTGAATGATTCCATAGTGCGAGGGAGAATTGCGCTAGCACTCATAGGACGGGGACTGTGTACCTTGACGGTATCGAAAGCAGGTCTGATGGGACTACCGACAAACTTGTTACTGGTGCTGGCAATCTTGGTGATCTTATCGGTGAATTTAGTCTTGCGTTCATCTGGGTTGGAGGAGGGCTGTGGGTGGTTGGTATCGGATGAGATGGGAGTTTGACTGCCAGAACAAGAAGACATGACGGCGGGGGATAAGTTTGAGGCGCAATGCTCTGCTGTGGACTTTGTTGAGTGAGTGATGATTTTGAAGCGGGTGGAATCCCTGATGGGACTGGGGAGGGATGAGGTGGAAGGATCTTGAGGGGCAACAACAACAGTTGTGGGTGATGATGCTTGGACCCGTTCGAGTGCGGCGATGAGTAATTCGTAAGGAGTTTGAGAATCTTGCAGGAAACCGAAAAAGTAATCGACCAGTGAACGATCGCCGATCTCTTCTGGTGGGATGACGGATGGTTTCTTTTGCGCAAAAGGTACGACTGGGACATTTTGCTTAATTTTGATGCAAACGGTTTGAGCAAATTGGATCGAGTCGCACTTTTCTATCGTTTCGATCGAAGTTAATGGGATGGCGAGCTTGACGTTCTGTCCGCCATGTTGCGAGGCAAAGACGGTTTGTTGGAGTGCCTTGACCCATTCGTCCTTCGATTGTTGGGTATCGCTGCAGAATGTGTAAACTTTGCCCGAGACGACGAGTTTGAATTGATTTGGATGTTTCGAGTTGGGGGGTGCCGGTTCTACCTTTGTGCAAAAGTGCAAGTCGATCTGACCAGTTGGGAAGTAGGGTTCGTGGCTTGATGGGTACCAGGATAGGATGGTGTCCTTGAGGATGAACCAGCTCTTGATGGTGCTGTGAGGCTGGTTGAGTTTGCGTGCATGACGACGGGAGAGTATTCCCGACTTGGTTGCGGCGCGATCCTCATCTGGTTCGCGTTCGTTGCTCTTGAGGAATGCGTGGAAGCAGAGATGGGCGTCAGTGAGACAGACGGATCCCTTGAGGAGGACAGAGCGGAAGAGCCAGGAGGGGAATTCGGCGATGAGTTTCTCGGTGGTGGGGAGTTGGAATGTCTGGTGGAGCCTTTTATGGCTGCGCTGTTTGGGTGGTGAGAGGGGCGTGCTGTGTGGGCGCTGTTGGATGCTGTGCTGGTGGTTGATGGTGAGTGCTTTGGACATGATGTGAGCAGAGGTGGGCGGGTGAGGGTGCTGCTCCTTATATAAGGCAGCCGTCGTCCCTGCTGACTCAGGGTCTTGCTGCTCGTGGATCGTGGCGGGGGGCAGTGCCACGGCTGAGTGATCCATCGGCTGAGCCATGCCAGGATCATGCGTCGATGATGCCAGCAGCGTTTTCACTTGGAGGTTGAGATGATTGCGGGCACTGGAGTAAGCCATCCTGGTCTTGTCGTGACGTTACAATTTCACAAAATGATGGCGGAGGGTAGCGGCTTATATAATAATCAAACGTCAAATGGTTCAGCCACTGACGCCATCCCTTGATTAGCGTAAGATCACCCCTCGCAATTCTCTTCACCGGTGATTCGCTTACATAAATATTACCCTTTCAACAATCAATCATGAGCTTGTACAAATACAGGTGGTGCTGCGAAGAACAATCACACTCTTTCCAGAAAGACCAACACAGAATTACTACCGTTCGTCTATATGAATGAATACATACTGCGCAAACGTCACTTCCATGTACATATGATGCAGGCGCACTCCGGAGCAGCATCATCCCGATTCATTTCATCGTCTGGGTCCATCCGGTATGAAGCAGAAAAAAAAGGTGTCTTAACCCCGCTTCCATGTGAGGAGAAGGAGGCCGGAAAGGGATTAAAATAATGTACAGGCACATTTGACAAGAGAAAGGGTCACCGTAACCACTTCTTTGGGTGCCAAGTGGTTCTGGAGGAGAAGTACTATTAAACTGACCCTCCTTCCTTCTGATCATGCAAAACAAAAAGTTCGAGGTGGCGATATGTCTCCATGGAGTGCCGCCTCGACGGTTTCAAGGACGTGCAAACAGCTATCTTCAATGACTTTTTTTTTTTTTTTTGAAAAATAAATAGTCGGGTGGGGGGAGCTGTCATGATCTCATTTTTCATAACTCCTTTTTTTCATGAATGTGGTGTCGGATCATGTTCAACTCAGTCATAGGTTGTGAGCCCGGCAGAGTAGGTGATCCCAGCCCGAAAAGAAATCCTAGCCAGGCCCTTCTTTGGGACAGAAGGACAACAACAAAAAATCTTATTTATGTACTCATTGTGGCAGAACAAAAATCATTCACTGAAAAAAGGCCCTTACCCAATTGTTAAACCAGATCATCCAATCATCAAACATACATATTATCTCCTCCAATCCAGCATTGATGTGTCATGACTCATATGAATAGATCTCTGTGATTTCCTCCCATCCATGACTACATGTTATGTGTCTTTCAGTATGGGGATGGAAGGAACATCACATGTACTGATAGATGATACACCCCCCCAAAAAAAACAAACTCAAAAACATTCAGCTTGAAGGAACATGGGAATCCATCACAGTGTAACTAGACAAAGAGTAAAAACAGGAAGGATGTCTGGGAGGAACACCAGCACATCACCAACCAGACTGTAAGAAAATTGGATTGGATAGGAAAAGTCCATCTGAGTCTCAGATTATGGGATCTCAGTTCCACAACATTACCATAAAACATCATTTCCCTTCACCAAAAATATCCTCACTACTTTCTCTAGTCTCAGGTATCAAAACAAACCTCACATCAATGGTGGGCAGTTACATT
>SMGU01009114.1:0-11143 GCA_004348175.1 Puccinia novopanici
AGAAATCACTAGCCATATATCTGTCCATTCGGCCCTCTGATCTCAATAAGTCGGCACCAGAGCCGCCCAAGAATGCTGTCAAAGACCGTCCCATCCGGCAGTTTCAAGATATCCAGATTGGCTCAACGGTTCGTGGATTTGTGCAGAGAATTTCTGAGATGGGCTTGATTCTGCAAGTTGGTACGAACATACGTGCCAGTGTTAAGGTTCGGGAGCTGTTTGATGATGACGTTCCTGACTGGAGGAGTAAATTTCGCGTCGGTCAAGTCGTCTCGGGAAAAGTGATGTCGAACTTGTGCAACAAACTGAAAATCAGTCTCCGGAAAAATGCTGGCTGCCAAAAGGTGTCCTTACCTGGAACCAAGTGCAATCAGGCCAAATAATTTTAACTCAAGTACGCCGAATTGCACCGTATGGTATGTTCCTCCAGGTCCCAAAGAGCCCAATCAGTGGTTTATGTCATCGCAGCGAAATCTACGACAGCAAGGAAGAATGTGAAAAACATCAAGACGATTGGAGCAATGCTTACACTGAGGGCATGGAACTGAGAGCATCAGTTCTTTCAGTTGATGTTGAAAATAAAAAGATTAGTTTCACAATCAAACCCTCGGTGATGAACCCAGAAGGTAAAACCGAAATAGAAACTCAACATTCAGAAGTCATTGAAATAACCAGCGATGACTCTGATGATGACGAGACAGACGAGGCCGATTTATTACATCAACATGACTCGCCACCAGGAAGTCCTTCTAAAAAAGTAGACGCAGCCCACAAAAAGACGAATCCTTCCACAGTTAGTATCGATTTCGCTGAACCGTCTTTACCGCTGTCTACGGGCTTCGACTGGAACGCCAAACGTCCAGGGATCGGTCGGTCTAATAATGCCACAGTTTAGAGGATGAAGATGAAGGATCTACAGATAGCGATGATTCGTCCGATGGGGCGCCAGCTGGTCCTGCCGAAAAGCAGTCGGTAGATGAGCTTGAAAAGCTACTAACCAAATCTCCGAACTCATCACGCCTTTGGAACCGACTCATCTCTCTGTACATTCAGAAGGCTGACATCCCTCAAGCCCGTCAGACAGCCAGAAGGGCATTGGAAGCAATCCATTATCGCGAGGAGGGCGAGAAATGGAAAGTCTGGATCGCGCTCTTGAACTTGGAAAACACCTACGGTACCCAAGAGGACTTCTCGAAAACCTTTAACGAGGCTTCCGTATCGAACGATTCCAAGACCGTCTGGCTCAAGGTGGCCGACATTTATGCTCAAAGTGGTAAAACTGAAGTAAGAGTTCCCCCTACATGCATGATTTTCTGGTTGTCGACTATGTGAAGGGCGGTTTGGGAGTTCAAATGACTAAGCATATGATTTTCATCTTGATTACACAGAAAGCTGATGAGACTTACAGTCAGGCAGTCAAAAAGTTTCGCGACAGTTGTAAAGCCTGGACGCTGTATGGTGAATTTTGTCTCAGGAATGATCGCATGAGTCAGGCTGGAGAGTTACTATCTCGAAGTTTGAAAAGTTTACCGAAACATAAGCGTAAGCTCTTGCTGCTGTTATTATACTCCAAAAAAAAAAAACACATCCTCTGATGGACATGGTCATTTTCTGCCTGGAACGCAGATGTGAAGACGATAACCAAATTCACGCAACTAGAGTACAAATTAGGCGACCCAGAGCGCGGCCGGACGCTCTTCGAAGGGCTGGTAGCCACGTATCCCAAGCGGCTAGACCTCTGGAACGTGTATGTGGACCTCGAAACCAAGGCCGGCACGGCGGCGGAAGTCGTTCGGGGCTTGTTCTCCCGCATGTTGGCTTTGAAATTCAACCCTAGTAAGCTTCTTGTTGCTTCCCCCCCTCTCTCCTGAACACTTGTCCGTCGTCCATATACTCGCAAATCGTTGTACTGAGTATCGTCCTCGATCGCAGAGCGAATGAAATCCATCTTCAAGAAATGGCTATCCTTCGAACAAGCCTTTTGCTTTTTTTTCTTTCTTTTTTTCCCGTCCAGTAGGTTTTTTTTTTTCTGAAACATGGGTTTGTTTGCATGAATGGTTTTATAGCATGGTGACAAAGAGAGCCAAGACATGGTGATCCAACAAGCGCAAGCCTACGTCGCCACATTAATCAGCTTTTCCAACGCGCTCACTCAACAGACGGAGGAGGATGGCTCGGATCATGGTGATGATGATGCCCCATAGATCTTTGTTGTTTTGTTATTGTGATTTACTCTCCTTGAAGTTGATTTTTCTTACTCGTTTCACACACCTCTCGTTTTACATTGGGAAAGAATATCAAAACCAACCCAAACCCAAGATGCCCGTCTGAAATTCTAGATATTTTCTTTCCTTTCATTGACATTTCCACTTCGGAGCACCCATGTTGCCGTCCGGATGCTCTGGAACGTCTTGTTTGGCGGGAGCGCGGATTGTGGAGGGGGGATGTCTGCACCACATTGTTGGCCTAAAGAGGGGGGCGGGGTAACATGGCTGTTCCGAATTATAGATTGATCATTGAGGAGGAAGAATTAATTGAACCTCCTCCTTTTCCCCTCGAAACAAAGGCATTTTAACGCGTTCTGTGGGCTTTGTGGTAGCACGATTGGATTTCTATTACATGATGATGCGTGCGCGATAAGTAGCCAAAGAATAAAAAAACAAAGGGGATGATATTTTTGAAGAGATAAGAGATATAAAAATAAGTTAAGCAAATTGTGTGGGTGATGGAATCTCTATTATGGACGCGTGTATAACGAGCTAAAAAAATAACAGACTGTGATAAGGTGCAATCGTAATGATGATCTCGTTGGTTTGTGTATAAATATATATGCTGAATAATCAAAATAAAAAGAAAGACAACTGTTATTCTCTACATGATAGACGTGATTTTACATGGATGGTTGGGCATATTTGGTATGTGATAATCTAAGTCTTCCGATGCGGAAGTGGTGGTGTTTTATGGCTGCTAGTGTTAGTACTCAGACTGATAAGATTGCTACTAGAATTACTACTGGGAGGATGAGAAGATGGCAATGCAGATGACCCTGAAGCGGCGGAAAATGGGGAACGATTAATTTTGAAGAATGCATCGGAGCTTGACGGTGTATCAGTATGAGGACTCGGGATGTAATTGTTGGATAGATAACTCCGATTCTCAGCTTTTCTTAAAAACATTTGTATGGTTTCGGTGGGTGTGGATGAGAAGGAGTTTGGCTGCGATGTGGAGTGACTAAGGATGTTTCTCTCGTAGGGCGGCGGGCCAGAATTCGGGTGAAGCTGGTGAGGTGTGGTAATCAAAACGGTAGCAACAGAAGACGCAGGAGTTGTACTGGTTGAGTCTGGGAGTTTTCCGACGTTGGGTAATTTACTGTGCGGGCTTGAATTACACGAGCTAATAACAGAGCCTGGCAAGAATGTCGAGTGGCTGATCGAAGCACGTCTGGAGCGCTCTGCCGATCCCACTCTTTCTGACCCTCCAGCCGTTCTTAGCTCCACTTGTGATGCGTTGTTGAGAGTGGTGAGCCTTAGATGTTCCATTAGGAACCTGAAAATTGACGAAATCGGATGTCAACAAAAAAAAAGTTCACTTACTCCATTCTCACATCAGTTCACAAGCACGTATGGGTACTCACGCAGACAATTCACTCCAACCTCCTCCTATTCTAACCATCACAGTTTGTGATCTCAGAATACGACAGAAGTAAATCTTCTCCCCGATCCAGTACATCCCACTATTGTCTTCCCAGCCATCCGCAGGGGCAACATGTACTGTAAATTGGTTGCGCTGCGTAATTGTGAATGCAAATGTATATATGTATAATATAATATTAGCAATGCCACAGAACAATTTATCAGTCCAAAAATTACGTGGCTGAATGATGAAACTGACCGCGAGTTTATTAACAACATTCCCAACAAGCTTATCAATATTTCTATTGGGTTGAGGTTTGTAGAGGGTTGGAGTGGTATTCGGAGCCCCAGACGGTCGCTTAGATAGCAGCTTAGCGGCAGGGCGTGTAGGAGTACCTTGAATGGAATGTAATCGATGACGCTGATTGATGAATGATGCATTACCCTTGGGGCTACTTGGTGGTTTCTTGCCTTCACTCTGCCGAGATAGTGATCGAGTAGGGCACTTTGGTATGACTTTGCCAGAGCGGTCATGAAATGTCTCCAGGGAATCCTGCGCGTACCGACGACTAGCCGTATAGGAAGGCGAATTCATGAATGCCGTCGGGGAGTCAGAAACAGCAGTAGGACTATCAAATTGATTCAGTGGAAGAACGCTCGAATGCTTCGGTCGTGGAGGATGAGTTCCCGGAGTGGAATCTTTTGACAATGCTGGGCCGGGAATGGCGGTCGTGCGAGATAGCGATCGAGTGGGCAAAGGGAGTCTTCCCGGCGTTGAAACTGGGTTAGGAGCCCGATACGTTGACCGTCGGAGGCCAATTGGCTCTTCACGTTTGCTTTCTTTGACTATCGACAGAAGCTCATCCCAAGTGTGTTTGGAACGTGTAGTATGATATTCAACCCTTGGATCGGATGCGACATTTTGTGATGCCTTTAATAAAGCGTCGAATGATTTTTGGGCTGATTCAGTAATCGTAGTAACTTTGATTTCTGGGGTGTCCATTCGGCGAACATCAAGCATGTCGATCAAAGTCGAAAACGATTGATCACAGTCTAGTACTGCTGATTGAAAACTAACCAGCTGGCCTAGAATCCCAACCTTGTGCTTCTGACCCTTCAATAAATTTAAACAATCCTGTAAACACGTTTGATCCAAGACAGTACTGGGTATCCGCTTTATCTCACTATCAGCCTCATTCAAAATCTGTAACGCCTGATCAAGCGCATCCTGAGTAGGCAACGGCGAGTATGGTGAATTAGCCTTGATATCAACCAATTTATCCAGGCCAAGTCGACTAAGGCGATCGCAGAAATTTGACAAGACATTGGTCTTCGCGATTTCGGTTTGAACAAGATGTAGCAGCTCTTTTGTGGTTTCAAGTCGTGCTTCAAGAGAAAAAATGAGACTCTTCAAGGTGGTGTGATTACCTTCCAACTTGGAAGAAGCCAATCCAAATCTATCGGGCCGGGTATCCTTGTAATCAAGTGTTTGTTGATCCAATATTTCTTCCAGGTGCTTGATGCATTGGGCTGGGAGGGTTTGCTGAAAGACTGAGATTGTTTTCGCTAACTGCGATTGTGTGCCATCTAGAATCTCAAGTCGCTGGGCAATGTCTGAAGCGGACTTAACCATATTTTCGACCTGCTTTACTTGATCCTTCACATCCGACCCAATTTCAACCCACATAGACATAGATGCGGTTGATGTGCTTTTTTTGTGAAGCAAACTCTCAATGGGATGTTGGGGCGGCAGAAGTTCACTTGCGATGTGCAGATTTTCGATCTGCTGGCCCTCGGACACGACTAGATTGATGAATCGATCGAGATCAGTTCGTCCCCAGTCAGTCAACCGAGCCTGCTCAGCCTGGCAATGTTTGGAAACGATATCTTGTTCCAATTGATCCTCTAACCACGACTGATGTTGAATGTTTAATCGAGAGAGCCATGTCGATAGCTCGCTCTCAGCCGCTTCAAGCTTTCCGAAACGTCGTCTCAGTTCGTCCATTCTCATGCCCACTTCAGCTTCTGCCTTTACAAAATAAAGGTGTGGCACATCGCTTGAACTCACATGATTCACTTCCTGACAAATCGCTGATAATTTTGTCTGGGATGCCTCAATATCGGATTGTATCAAGTCAAGATAGGTTGTCCTGTACTTAGTGAGCAATCTTAATGAATCCAACAAGGTATTGAAATTTTTATCTTCCTCGTCATCTTGAGTATAGCATTCATTAAATAAGCGCTGGGACCTTGAAAACTCATCGAATACGTCATCGAACCTAACAAATGATCCATCGACGACGTGAAGATCCACGCCAGTGATTCTAAGGCACTGATTATTCCAGTTCACGCGTCTTTCATATTCTTCCAAAAAGGCTTCAACATCCTGTTTCAAGATATTTGTGGAAGCGGATACCTGCAAGCCGAATTCATGCGCTTTGATCCACCGGCACTTCGACTCCTCTATGAGCGTGAAGAGATCTGCTGTCAAATGAATAAATACAGGCAATCTATCTTCGATGTCTAGTTTTATGACTGTACCCCGTCGATGAATGTCGTCATTCTCGTTTTGAATGGTTCCCAATGCGGCGTCCAATTTGGCTAATCTGAGCTCGTGAACTGCTAGTTCCTCTAGGTACTTGGGTGGTTGATCATTAACTTCCGCGAGCTTTCGTTTTCCCAGAGTTTTGAATTGGCTCCGGGCCCAATCGTCCAACTCTTGTCGAAACTGAGTAAGGTCGGATTCAACCTTCAAGATCTCAGCATCGACCTTCCCACAGTCGTCGGTGAGTTCCTCAACAGTCCGAGCCCATTCCGCTCTCCAAGCCACTTCTTCTTTTCGTCTTGCATTTGTTTCATTTTTGAATAAGTTGGCAAGAAGATCAATGTCATCTAGCTCTCTACGAGTTTGGTTGTAGAGTGCTTGGAGCTGATGGTGTGACATTTGTTTGGGCAGGATGAACTGATCTGGTTGGAATGCACCGGATGACGATGAACCTGGACAAGAGGCGATGAAAGCTTCCAAGTGGACAGATGTAGATTCGCTAAGGCGATTTTCAATCTTGTCTAACATGAGGCTCAGTTCATGAAGGGGTTTATCCACTGCTTGCTCAATTTGCTCATTAGTCAAGAATGGTTCGTATGGGTTCGATTCTAGAATTATGCAATGAAGCCCACCATATCAGCCAAGCAAAAAAAGTGGATGACAGCGTCAAAAAACAAAAAAAAAGGTTGAAAACTAACCGAGCAAACTTTGGAGACGCTGAATATCGGCTTTGAATCTGTGAAGTTCGATGTTTGCTGCTTCAATTTCCTGTCCAACATTCTCCACAGCCTGTTCAAATTCCTTCACATGGACACTGTTAGTCCATTCCAACAGACTTGACTCGTTGGAAATCTGAGTCTTGAGACCCATCAAGTACATCGACAAACTATTTAGATAGGAGCGAACAGATTCATCGTGATCTTGGCATGATAGTACCACGCGGCCGTTCTGCATTACGAGGGGGTCCGAGTGACTCGCGGCAATGAACGGAATGCGGCTGGATAAAGAATCACAAAACTGATCAATTGTACTCAGGTAATTTTTTAGTTGAGTCATAGTATGGGCTAGACTTGATTTTTGAACTAGTCGAGCTTCGGAATGCATGCGGCCAACAGGCTTTTCGGCTTCTTCGTAGGTACTCTCCAATTCCACATCGATCAAATCTTGCACCTTCTTCATCCAACGTCCACCTTCAATAACTTTGGCGTCATAATCACATTCCGCCTCTCGCACTTGAGAAGTCTGCGAGTGAATTAGTTCGACTGTTCTTTCAAGTTTCACTAGTTGCGGCACTTGGACACTTCGAAGCTCGTTAAATTTCATCATGATATGTTGATGCACGGTGAGATGTTGTTTATGCCGGCTGAGTTCGTCTAGCGTGGAATTGACAAGTGGCTGTAAAGCTTGTAAGATGTAACTTTCGGCGGCTTGAGGTGAGTGAAAAAGAGCAGGAGAAGGGGCTATTGGGCGGCGAAGTTCTTCAAGGGAGGGAAGACCTCGCGGAGAGGGATCACGGGGAAGATTGGCAAAGTGGCAATGCGGAGGACTTGTAGGCGAAACCTTCCTCATTCTCCATTTTTCTCGGTGGGCATCCAGCAAGAGTTGATCACGCAATCTTCCTACCTCCGATTGAGCGGCAAGAATTTTTTCCCAGATACCCCGAATTCGGGCCAGTTTCAAATCGGAATCCTGCTTGCTAGTTGAGATTTGTTGAGCCTGGTCGACAGATTTCTTCAATGCATCTCTCATTTGACAGCAATCCGATCTTACGTTGGGATCGCCCCCAGGAGCATTTAGCTTTTGCAGGACACCTTTCGCAGTTTCAAGTAGATTGAATGCAGTCGACACATGCTCTTTCATTTCGATCATGATCTTTTCCCATCCTATTTCATACTCCTTATCTCGATCATTAGGAGCGAGACAATTGGGGTCATTCATCAAACAAGCACGATGCGGGTACGCCTCGTTCAAGCTTTCGATTGCGTTGATGGATGATGTGAGTCTATCTTTAGATTTTTCCATAGACGCCCGTAATATTTTTGATTCCTCCCAGGTCTCAGTAGCGAATCTGTAAGCTTTTACGGACGTATTCAGTCTATCGAGGTCGCTCCTGGCTCGTTTACTGGCATTTTGTAAATTCTCAATCAAAAGCTGGTTCAGTTCAGGTTGATCAGGATAGTTCGGGTGGGTAGGTAGGATCCTGAGCTGAGCTCGAAGATGCTGGGCATCATGCCTTTTTGAAAGTTTATCAAATTGACAATCAAATTCAATCAGGCGAAGTGGGTCGATCTGGGCAGCAGAAAGGAGACGATCGATTTCGCGTTTGGATGATTCAATTTCAAGCCCGAGATGGAAAAGGTTGAACCATATGTCGTCTGCCTCCTTATGTTGCTCCATAAGGGCAGCAAAGAACCTTCCAGTTTCAGTTGGCTGAAGTGACCGGACAGCAGCCTCAAGCTTGTCTTGCAGATCAAGAAATATTTCTGGTACATGAAGCCCAGAATCGATGAGTTTATCAATGGTATTGGAAGTAGGGACAACTGATCGATTGAGCGTATGGAATTTAGTGCTGACAGACGAGAGTTGAAGGGCAAGGGACTGGATTCTCATGGCTCTTGATTGGGCAGATGAATATGATGAAGGGACTATGAGTGATGATGTGTCATTGTTGTGACAGGTGGGGGCCGAAGTGGTACGGATGCAACTGATTGTTTTTCTTGACCTGGGAGAGGGTACGTCATGCTCCATTTGGTAAGGACGACTGGGATTGAGAGACGAATCAATGGATGATGTGCTTGCAGATGGGTCGCTCAGATGTGATGGGGAAAGTTTGGCGCTCCTCTGCTCTGCGAGAGCGTCCGAACCGGGCAATAGAGTGTGGTCAAGTGAGGAAAGGCGGGGTGAATTGCGGTAAGGATTGGCAGCCTCTTTGCGGGATTGAAGAGACCGTGAGAGTGGACTTCGGGTGGATTGAATCGAACCAGAGGGGGGAGGATGAGAGGATGGTAGTATTGGAGGAGATTGAGGAGCGCTCGAATTGAGTAGCTGATCTACAGTTGAGGATGGGGGAGTCCATCGGATTTTTGGCAAAAGTGTTGGTATTTGAGTTCCGAGTTCTGTTAGGTCTTGCCAAACTTTGCTAGTTTGTTGGTCCCATCTGTATCCAAAACAAATATCGACATGGCGAGTCAGCGAGTCGGCAAAAATAGAAAAAGGTGTCGCACTTTGATGAAGGAAAAACGGAGATAGAGATGACTGACTTGATTCTAAGATCCAAAATTTGAAGTTGTTTTCGACGGGATCTGAGTAAGTGCTCAAGTTTCGAGAATGCTTCCAGTGTGCCCAAGGTAAGGCCTACCAAATCAGTATCTTCTCTTGACATGTTTGTTGTTTTAGCTGCGTTGATAACACGCGTTGTATATATGTATTTTTTTTATCATTCGGGTTGGTGGAAAATCCAGGTTGATACCATTTCGTGGGGGGGGATTTGATTAATGGTCCAGATTTTTGTTATTTTGAGGGCAAATGGGATGAAGTCTTTGTTATTATCAGCATTTTTGAGTAAGAGCGGGATAGTGTGTAATTTTAAGTAGGTGGGGAATGAGCACAGGAAGACTGACACATGGCCACCTTCTTCATCAGCGCAAACTCATCTTCCCTGAAAAATCCGGCTTCCCGTTCGATTCGATCGTGTTCGGACCACCATCTCTCCCAAGTCTTCCTGGATACGTTGGACTGTTCGGGAGGTAGCGGTTCGAAGGGTAAGATCTTGGGTAGGTTTAACAAGAATTTGACCTGTTCGTCGATCCTAGACTTGCGATTGTTGAGCCTGTGCGGGGTTGAATGTGTCAACAAAAAGAGTCACTGGGCAATGAAATTTGCAGAGACAGTCTCCTGAATACTACTGACCCCTCTAACAGTTCGACGAGTTGATTGTTGAGTTTGGTTGATTTATCCTCCGAAGGATTCTTGTCATCTTTCAGATTACTGCCGTTGCTGGTGGTGGTCATGACTCATGGAGGAGGACGTTGCTGCTGAGGCTGACTGTGAGAAGGATGTTCAGGATAGCGAACGAGCTGTCGATCGAGCAAGTGCGATGGTTTTGGTAAGATTCAATGCGAAACTTGAATCTTGAGGGAGTGGTCAACAAGAACAGATCCGCCAAGACTGTGAAAATCCGCAGCACAAAAAAAACTGGGAGAGCCCAGCTAGTGGGTGGATTGATGACGTCAGAATCTACTTCATCCCAAACCATCTCTGCTGCAAAACCCCACCAAACGCCCCATCAGCTGTGCAGGGTAAGGTTGCAGCCACTACAAAAAAGCTTGCAGTTTGGCAAGCAAAAATTGTGGCAAGATTTTGAATTTCAGTCACCAAGCTGTAGTACAGTGCCTAGACAAAAGTTTTTGTTGCAACACTTTTCATTCCACAAGTTCAACCACCACAGTTAAAATCACAATTTCTGGTGAATCAATCCAAAAAGAGTTTCAAATAATGATTATGAAGAAATATTTTGGAAAAAATAAAAAAATAAAATTTGTGAATTTTTTTAATTTTTTGCTGATTTTCAAAAATGCTTAATATGCATTTGAAGCACCTAGAAAAATCAGATAGTATAACCTGGAATTTCATAAGAATGATAATAAATGAAAAAATTTTGAACAAAAATAGTAAGGCAAATTTAGTGAGCAGTGAAATAGGTCCAAAAATTGGAATTAAAATACATTTTGCACTGAAATCAGATCTAATTCAATTTTCAGGCCTGTTTCTATGGCCACTAAATTTGCTTTGCTATTTTTGTTCAAAAAAATTTCATTTATTATCATTCTTATCACATTCCAGGCTGTACTCTCTGATTTTTCTAGGTGCTCCAAATGCATATTAAGCATTTTTGAAAATCAGCAAAAAATTCAAAAAATTCACAAATTTTATTTTTCTATTTTTTCCAAAATATTTCTTCATAATC
>SMGU01009115.1:0-14308 GCA_004348175.1 Puccinia novopanici
TAAAAGCTTCATTCAACACCCTCTAACAGGGATTAGGGTGACAGACATGCTGAGAAATATTTTAAAAGGCAAAATGATTGAGTTTCAGGAAGATATGGAACTCTGGTATCGTCGATGGCACACAATCACTTCATTTGATTTTGAGAAAGATCACCCTCTGCCACATACTGAAAGTCCAATAATGGCAGAGATAGTCAAGGTTGCCTTCTCCTTGTACTTCTTCTACATTGAGATGATCTGCTCAATTGTCCCAATAGAGTCTACAACAAGCAGGGACCTTGAGACAGAACTCAAGTCAGCTTATACTTTGTTTACCATCTTATCCACTCATCCCAGCAATTTTCTCCAGGGACAGTTGTTGAAAAATAAAAATGATCGTTGGGACCGGTGTGCCTTGCCTATTCTCTGGACGTATTTGGGACATTGGATGCGCAATGAGAGACCAGGAGTTTTCAAAATGAAGAGGAACTCTGAAGATGTTGTGACTGGAATAAAATCCTTCTTCAATAAAGCTTTTGCTTTCTCGTATACCGCTGTTGCCCACAGGTACAATTGTAAAAAGCAAATTTAAATTGCATGCTATACCAGATTTAGGTCATATGAATCAATTCATATGAAGGAATCTGGCAAAAGCTAAGCTCCAAATTTTCTCCCCTCTTTTCTTTTTGTGCCTTTTGTTTACTCAATTTAAAAATTAAAAATCGCACACAATTTTAATATTCAGGAAAAATTTAAAAACAGCCTTTTTAAGTTTATTCCAACTTTGTTTTAGATTGATTTGTAATATTCATATTTATTAAAATTTATTACAGTGAAATCCCAAATACATTTTGAAATCAGTTCAAAGCAAATGTAAAATTATAAACACTTTCTCCAATCTAGCCAGCGCCCAAATAAAAAGGGTAAAACACTGGAGTTGACCCATCCCAATGATTCCTGAATATCTTGTCACAAAAATTGTGAGATTTTAGCCCTATGCCAACCAACTCAGAAGTTTCCAAGATGAACCCCAGACCAAACTTATGTGGTGGTCCTATGACTGAAAAGAAGGTTAGGTGAGCAAAACCTAATCCTATTGTTAAGATAGAAACTGATTTATGTTTCCAAAACCAGCTCCTGATCACAACCTCAGCACAAAAAGCAAGAACCTCAATTCTCCAAACTCTACAAAGATAACAGAAAAACAGAAAAACAGAAAAAAAGAAAAACAGAAAAAAAGAAAAAAAGAAAAACAGAAAAACAGAAAAACAGAAAAACAGAAAAACATAAAAACATAAAAACATAAAAACATAAAAACATAAAAACATAAAAACAGAAAAACAGAAAAACAGAAAAACAGAAAAACAGAAAAACAGAAAAACAGAAAAACAGAAAAACAGAAAAACACTAAACAGTAAGTTCACTGTCAGTCAGAAATCAACAAGAAAAGAAATTAATTCTGATCAATCATCTACTGAATCCAGCCTGGAAAAGACCTTTGGCAAAGAACAACCACTGTACCAAATAGAGAATTGTGGAGTTGTACAAAAAGTGGAAGTAAAACCCTCTTGTATGTAGAACAAAGATTAAGGGGGTTTGACACGTGAACCCCAAATATTGGTTGTGCAACCCCTGGGATGTTGGGAAGACGTCTCAGGGGGGTCGGGCAACCAAAAAAACCGCCGGGATTGGGGGTTGTGGAACGAATTTAAGAAAAAAAAAATTCTTTTTTCATAATTTTTTTTGGGGGCCACAATGGGAGATAATTTATGATATTAAGGTTTATTCCTAAATTTTTAGGGGTGAAAAATCTAATGGTAACATTCATTTCTCCAAAAAACTTCATTTTTATACTCTTATTGGTGTTACGCCTGAATTTTGGAGGATTTTTTTCAGGTGACAAATCAGGAGATATTGGGAACTTTTAAAATTTATTCCCAAGCTTTCAATGATTAAAAAAACAATGGTGATATCTATTTTGGTTAAAGTTCAATAATTATTTCTATTTGGGGGTTTTCATAAATTTCTTTTTCCCAAATAGGAAGAATTATTGAACTTTAACAAAAATGAATTTCACCATTGTTTTTTTTAACCATTCAAAGCTTGGGAATAAATTTTAAAATTTCCCAAAATCTTTTGATTTG
The DNA here is from genome assembly GCA_004348175.1 of Puccinia novopanici. NCBI lineage: Eukaryota > Fungi > Basidiomycota > Pucciniomycetes > Pucciniales > Pucciniaceae > Puccinia > Puccinia novopanici. The sequence continues at coordinate 2,124 of SMGU01009115.1, forward strand.
ACACCTGAAAAAATTCCCCCAAAAAACCAGCTGTAACACCAATAAGAGTAGAAAAACAAGTTTTTTTGGATAAATGAATCTTACCATTAGATTCTTCACCCCTGAAAATGTAGGAATAAACCTCAATACCCTAAAATATATCTCATTGTGACCCCAAAAAAATTTATGAAAAAAAAATAGATTTTTTTAAAATTTGTTCTGCGACCCCCAATCCCGGCGGTTATTTGGTTTCGCGACCCCCCTGGGACGTCTTCCCAACGTCCTAGGTGTTGCTCAACCCATTTTTGGGGGTCGCTTGTCGAACCCCCAAGATTAATTTTTGATTCAATCTGATAGCTGCAAATTAGACTAGATTAAAGGACACAAATATTCCTGAAGAAAAGTCAGGAACAAGCAAATTAAGTGTTAGAATGACTATTTTGTAATACAGAATCTTTCTACTCCAGAATAGAAATTCAAAATGATGCAGCACTCTCCTCTGCATGTAGTAGGAAAGCACAAGCCTAGCTACTTACTGCACAAAGACCTCTGCATCAAGATTTACACTAAGAAGCATTTTCTTACATAATGCTTTCAGTTACATATGTATTTTTATTGTTTCTCATTTTTTATTCAGTTGTTGTAGTTACAATTTTGTTATTTCCTTTATTCCAAGAATCCAGTGTTTGTAAATTAGTTTAATTTTTCCATTTCACAAACACATTGATGCTTGGATTATTAATTATCTGATTTCAAATAAGGTTGAAATCATGTAAAACACATGCATTGAATTTCAGGATGTGAGGGATTTCTTGATTGAAATCCTTTGTGCATTCATAATTAGAAAATTTAGAAAAGTTTTCTGGAACCTAAAAATAAATTTCAACAATGCCTGTGGAGCTTCAGCATAAAACATGGATAATATTTCATAATTTCATCTATTCTCTCCCACTCAATCTGATTTGAATTCAATTAGGTTTTCATGGGAAGTATATATTCTTGGCAATGTTTTATTTAGATTGAAGATTAATTAAATACAGGAAATACTTGGGTTTTACAAATTTCAGTGAAATCAGAGAATAGATGCTATTTTCAGAATTTTCTGTTGAGCCATTGAAGGAAAGTGTGAGTTGAGTCTGTGTAAAAAGCTTTTCTATCAGGGAGAGCTCCTTCTGAGTATGTCCTGTAGGTAATGCATTTTGGATTATCTTCAGGTGATGCATTAACTTGTGCTGGGAGCACACCTACCTGGAATTAAGGGTTCATGAGGTAGTTGAAGGTTAAATTGCAGCTAAAAAGTGACTTGAGGAGAAATTTGTGAAGAAAATGGGTCTTTCCATTTTTAAAAGGCCAAAAAATAAGAGGTTCTGCTGATTCAGTTGGGCCATATCTTTTTTTTCTGGAAAAAGAAACAGAGATTATCCTCATTGGAGGATTCTATTTTTTTCCTGGCTTGTAGACTCTGCCTTTATTAGGGGGACTCAAAGTAAAATCAAGCATGCATGCAGGCCATGCAGCAAGTCAAATTCTCCCCAATTTTTTTTTTTTTACTTTGGGCTCCCCTTTTTTCAAAAAACCCACCTCCATCACCAATAAAAACCAAAAGAACCCTTTCCCATTGGAAAATGTTAAGGAAAGGGTGTTTGTAGCAGATTCTGGAATGTTGTACAGGTGAGCTGAGTGTGTGTTGTTTTTGTGAGAGGAGGGAATGACAGGAGTTTAAAAAACTGCCTTACCTTGGCAGGCCATCATGCACAAAACTTTTGCCATAGTGGCTTGCCTGAATTCATGCAAGTTAGCCCACAAAGTTCTACTTGATTTTCTGACTTGCATACACATGTTTCTACTTTGAGACCCCCTATCAGATTGTTCCAAAGTTGAAACCTTTCACATTAAAATTCACCAGGAAAATCAAATTTTTTGGGGTAACTATTTCCATGAATTCTGGCAAGTAAACCTGGCAGAATTTTGATGTGTGACAGCCTTCCAATGCAAGGCAATTCATCAACACTGGCCCATCCACCTCACACACACAACAGTTACCTCTAAACATCATGAGTGATCCTACTATCACTCCTTCCCTCAATGTGGGTTTTTCAAGGTGGATTTCCATATTTTTGGGTGGTATAGTGGGTGCAAGCATCACCTTACAGAAGAGGAGGATTCTCAAAGTTAAAAAAAAATGGAAATGAATCCTTTATGTGAGAGAAAATAAGCTGCCGATTTTTTACAGTGGTTAGACTAAACTCAATGTCTTCTAGAATCATCTTTTTTTATATCAGATGCCATGAATTCATTCCCATGAGAACCATGAATTTTAGATGGTTTGATCCATTCCTGATTATTCACTTGCATCTGTTTTCAGGTTGGTTGAATTTATAATGTCAAAGAAATAAAAGCTATAGTTGATTGAGTCACTTGTGACTTGAATCATCAGAATTTTTAATATGAAGGCACAAACTATATTGACTCTTCTTGCTGCAATCATCTGCCATCTGCCAGGCTTCTATTGCCAGCTTTTCAGACTTGCAGGCTGACATTGGCAGCTTTGCAGACTCCCAGGCTGCCATTGGCAGCTTGGCAGACTCCCAGGTCCTTCCAATGTTGGAACTAGGACTCAGAGGTTCAGACAAGATGCGGAGAGAATGGGGAAAAAAGGTTTTGGGTTCTTTTTTGGAACAGCTCAACAGAAAAAAGAGTGAGAGAACCAATGATAATATTGCTTGTATCTAGGCTGATTAGATAGACTAAGTACAAGCTGGTAAAAATTTGTTTGTGAGAAAATGCATCATTTAAGAAAAAGAATATTCAGAATCAACCATGATTAAAGGATTTATAAAAAGAATACAAAACAGACATAGAGTTTGATTCAAGGATAGTTGGCTAATTCACAGTATTCACGGGCCACAAGGTGTGCCAAGACAATGAAAAAGGCAGTACTTTCATGTTCATGATCCAGTCTACATGCACTTGAATTGATTGGAGAACATGAGCAAAATAAATATGAAAAGAAAGTGAATTTAGGAAGGAGTAGGACCAAAAAGAAATTTCATCACCCAATAGTCCTTCTCACCTCCTCAGGTTTTCCAAAGCCTTCTTGTTTTCACATTAAAAACAAGGATACAGTGTGCATGCCACCCCCCAGTGCCTGGGTGCAGGCCAGCAGATGCACTTTGAAGGCACAGAGTCTAGGGTGGTTCCAACAACCTGGAATGTGAATCAGCATCTTTAATGACAAGCCCAATGTCAAGCTTTATATGGTGTTGCAAGCCAGTCTGGGCACATGGCAAAGTTAATCCAAAAAAAAGGCCAACCCTGCTTGGCCAGTGCCCAAGCCTGCTTGGCTCACCCTAAAGTGGACTTAGCACAATGCCAAGCAAGGTTGGCCTCTTGTCAAGCCTGCTTGGCAATGGGCAAAGTGAGCATGCGTTCAACCCAAGCCTCACTTGGCCACACCCAAATTAAGGTACCACATGCACAAAAATGGAGGCGACTGACTTTCCTCTTATCATATGTATCTACATAGTTAGATTTCTATGCAAGTTTACAAGATTGGAGCAAAAACTCCTTATTGGTTTCGATCTGAAGGTTGATTAGAAATGACAGAGAAGTGCCAATGAGCAGAGGATTACTATGATGGGAGGACAAGTACAATGATGAAGAGAAGCAAGAACACTATGCACCTGTTGCTGCGGCAGAGAGACAGGAAAAGGATGAGGAAAAGAGAACAACAAGAGCAAAGCAATACATCTAAATACATGAGAACAAGTGAAACCTAATCTGAAGATCTAAAATATGTCCCATGGGTCCCTTCTAAAACCCTAATCATCAGCCCCTTGGTGGTGCGCTCTTCCGTAGCTTCACAGTTGACAGAGTCCATGACAACGCAGGTTGCATCCTGTCAATATTGAGACAAAAAAATAGTCATTTTTAGAATTAAAAAGAAGACAACCAAAGGTAGTAAAAAGACAAAAGAAAAAATTCTACAGTCAAGAAAATAACTTAACTGGATGTTGAAATCCATCTGGGGGGCTTTTTGAGGGTTGTATGATGTGTAGTTGTGGTTTTTGGATTGGCCAACAGTTTGAGCTATGCCATGCTGAGCTTGGCAATGTGCCAAGAATGGCTGCTCCCCCAATTGGGAGAATCAAGCTCCCTGGGCACATTGCCAAGCCACCTGGGCACAAACCCAAGCCCCCTAGGCACAGTGTTTTACGGGACTTGGGTTTGAGCCCAGACTAGCTTGCAACACCATACACAAGCTTCACATTTGCTGTTTAAGCTATCCCCTCTTGGGAATCCACAATGGTTGTCCAGGCCACCCCCCCTATCATCAACCTATGGAAAATGTGTTTGTCACCTTATGTAAATTGACAAGGGCCTATAACTGGTTCCCAATGCAGACATGCCCTTGGGTTAAGACAAACTCAACTCTTCTACCCAGGCACCTGGCCCCAAACCATCTCAGATTCATTTGTATACATGCAGCCATCATACCTCTTAGTTATTGGAATACAAATATTCTGCCTGGCTAATTTTAAGGATAGCCATTATGTCCCTGCCAGCCATATTCCCAATTATGTAGCCTCTCCTCCCATTTACATGTCACATACCTGATCCTTCATAAAAATTTCGTGGGATCTCTCTGGCTCGCTCTGACGTCATACCGAAATGTCAATTAGATGTTGTTAATATACACCAAGTCAGCCATATTCCCTTATCGAATGGGGTTCTAGCTCATCGGTAGAGCGCTCGCTTAGCATCTTCCTCTGTAAGGGATGTGCGAGAGGTACAGGATTCGACTCCCTGGTACTCCATTTCTTGTAAGATCTGCAATGACACATTTTGCTCCCATTTCTTATTTTTCTCCCGGGATGCCAGGTACAAAAGAGACTGAAAGATCGGACGGAAAGGCGATGATGATGTCTGTGCCAGCCAGCAACATGTCTTTCGTTCTCTTGATGGAAGAGAAATCTAACATCTGCGCGCTCGGCCCCCTCTCTCTAGTTTCTCTCTTGTCTGCCATCCGGCTGTAAGACAATACCCGACGACCCCTATAGCTACTTGATAATATGTCAAAAAAAAAAAACAGAAACGAAAAAAAGAGATGAAACAATGACAAAATGACAGGCTGATTGTTTTTTTTCATGAGAGGAGGAGAGAATGGAGAGGAACAAATAGGATGCAGATGAACGATGGTAGATGGTTGTAGTTTTTTTTTTTTTCTTCTTTGGTGATCGATATTATACTAGGGATGAAGGAATACATGTCAGGACAAATTCAAATAACTGTGCGGGGAGAGACAGCTCCACAACCGGGATCAATACGAACTGCAAAAAAAAAAAGTGAGAAAGAAGATAAAGAAAGAAAAAGAAACGATCCAGGAAAAGACGGGGAGAGAGGGGGAGTTGAGAGTCAAAGGATTCGAACGGGATCGATGCCCAGGGATTTTCGAGCACTAATGATGGCGCCCAATTCTTTGATAGATTCTTCCAAGATGACGACGTTATCTAAGAGCATGGACAAGCTGATGACGGAATGATGATTGTCAGAGGGGAGGTGATCGGCGGCGGAAAGGGAGTGGTGGGACGAGAGAAGATTCTGATGAGGTTTTCTGGAGGAGGGAAGGGGAGCGGGGAGATGGGAGCCATCGCGGGTCTTCTTTGTCGGCGTATCTGGGCCAGGATTGTCCTCGTCAGTGTCCGTCTCCTCGTCCGAAAATTCCAGCTTTACCAGCGAGCCTTGTCGTTTCTTCGTCGAGCCCGGCGTGCTGACTGGCACGATCGTCAGCTGGATCGAACCCGTTTGTTGGTAATGCTCGGAAAACGGCTTCACAGCCACCGGCCGCTCTACTCGTCCTCCATCCATCCCTGGGGTACCTTCTTGTGATGGCCTCGTATTCTGCGCTCGTGTGTTGTGTGCTGTAGACGAGAATGACTTGGAATTGGCGCCCCCCTTGAAGAACGAGGAAAAAAACGAAGAATCTTTCGGCTTCGAAAAGGGTTCCGGGCTATTTGTCGGTGTACTATTTCGGGTCGTCTGTTTGGACGAAGTGACTGCCTGGGGCTCTTTGTCGACCACAGATTCAGATTTGTGTATTGTTCCGGTCGTCAGAGTATCCAGTGCATCTTCCAGATTCTCGACAAAGATTAAACCCTGGCGACGTTCTTTCAAGTATCGATCAAAGTTGTTGATCGTCTTGCGATAGCCCGCCACTTGCTCCGCAAGCTGTCTGTAGACTTCTAAGAGGCAATCCGCCCCTTCTGCGCCCTGAGGTCGGCTGAAAGAAGATTCGAACGTTCTCCGGGAACTTGACTTTCGATGACTCCTCACGTATTCATCCACAGCAAAGTCAATGGATCGATCGTCGCCTTCGTCATAATCAACTGTTGGATTCCGGGGAGTACAGGAGCTAAAAATCGATTGGGTGAATGAATCATCATCATCATCGTCATCCGGATTGGGTGTGGGCAACATCCATCCTTCTAAAGATCTTGTGGGACATGAAGCGAGCGTGGCAACACAGCCTGTGAGGATCAAATTCAGAGCCGGTGGCTGGACAAAAATTTGGCTAGTGATTCTAAAACACTAGATAGCAGAGGGGTTTCAGCCGAAAGCCGGTGCCGGATCACCGGATGATCGATGAAGTCCAGTGGCGATTCTTGCTTCGAGATTGTTTGAGTATAATTAAGGTTACCCGTGCGCATACTCTGTCGTTTATCTCCAACAGGCTGGGAGCTTGGAATCACAGAGGCCGAAACATAGTCGAACAACAGTCCGCGGCGGAATGTAGCTGTTCCTGTCAATTCAGCTTCGGCATCTAACAGATAGTGTTGGAAAGCCGTACTGAGAGATCCCGGAGCTGAATCTGCTTTCATTACCATACTCGAGGGTCAATCATCTCGACCAAGTTCGACAAAAACTCAATCTCATCTCGGTGAGCTCGGTAGGTCGGACATGGCGAACGGTGAATCTTTTTGACTAAATCAAACGAGGGCTTCAAGCTGTGAGATCGGCTCGTACTTGCGGTTTGAGTATGGGAATGGGCGCCTGGGGTAAATGAAGATAGGGTACTTCTTGAGAGGGGCTTTGTCGGCGTTGGATACGTGAACTCGTCTTGATCTGACGTCGATTGGACAGGCTCACTGTCACCAGGATACTTGAATTCTTCTTCAACATCGCCCGGCGCTTCCACTATCTCAGCTTCATCACCTTTGATCGGATAAACAAATTCTGATTCTTCTTCGTCAGACTTCTGTGAATCTGAATCAACCCCGTTCTCCCTTGGGTCCACTTCCGTGCTATGGGGAAAGGGAATGCTGTAGCAGTCGGATCAGGAATGATGTCTAATAAGGTGAGGGCGTATCGATCATGTCTGACTAAGATCACATGTAATAATTTCAAGGCTGCCGTAGCTGTTGGGCTATTCGTAGATTGAATGTTGTTGACTAGTAAGTCTTTCAGAGTAAATCGACCCAACGAGTTAAAGTATGTAATCCCAGTGTCAGAAATTAATCTTTCTCCATCTTTTCCGATGAGACGACCAGACTTGGCTTTGTGGAAATCAGCTTGGATGATCGAGATCGCTCCTGAGTTTCGTCGATTGGAATTGATGAAAGGGGTTGAAGACCCAAGCTGCATCACATCGGCCTGGTTTGAGCTTTGCTAAAACGAGAGAAGACATTAGGAGTCAGCTATCATTGAGTAATCCAGATAAGGTTAGAAAAGAAAGCTAACCCGGAGGCTTGCGTCCAGCTCAAGATCTTGATCATCCTCAGCCATTAAAAATCTCAAAACACTATCACTCAGTTCGCCGTCAGTCTCCAGTAGGGACAATGTTGCCTCGAGGTAGCTCATCACAGCCACCGCACTGCCATCATGTTCGGAGCATTCTAATAGAGAGGGATAGATAATCCCGGTGAGAAATGATTTGCGAATGGAAAGTAAGACTGTGGATGAAACAGCCGAGGCAACGATTTCGGACGGGCTGGGTCCAGTTTCATCTCTTGCTGGCGTCGCGTAATGAGTAGCTGGGCTAACTGTTGGTAGCGTAGCGGAACCGAGCAAAGCTGACTTTTGCGATTGGGTGGCCAAAAGGAGCTCGGTTGGCGATACGTAATGATCCAAGGTACTCGGGTTCACATTTCTCATGACGTCCTGAGCAAATTCAATCATTTTTAAGAAAAGATCGATCTGAGTGCGGAATTCAGCTGATCCCGAGACGCCTAGTCCAATCAAAAGTCTCTGACGACGTTCCTCCCTTTCCTTCTCTTGAATCGCCTGTGCACTTTCAGCCATGCCTTCCGAAAAATGTATGCCCATGCCTCCTAGGACCATTCTTCCAGTAGAATCCTCGCTGCTTGGGTCACGAGGTGTGATGACCAATTTGCTCGGTAGTAAGCCATAAGCAGCCCCTAAGCTAGCGCCCAAGACATCAGCAAAATCAGAGTCGAGTACCCATTCGCCAAAGGCCATAGAGATTGCATCTGCCGGGGTTTGTTGGTCGTTCCCAGTTGTTGTGGATGTTTGTGAATTGAGATAGGCGTCTCCCGGTACCTGGGGACATCGGCCCATGGCTAACTCCATCAGAAACAGTAAGCCCGCTCGGGCAAGATCACCGGTACGACCCTCTCGATGGAGGAAGCGCAAGAGATACGAGAATATCAGCATATCTGAATCACCTTTTAGCGCATTGCCAATAGCAACTAGCTTTGAATCTGATTTCCTGCACGCTTCGTTATACAGATTATGACTTGAGGATGAGAAGGAGGAGCTAAAAGTTGTATGAGTAGGACTATTGCCCGTGTTACCGGCAGCGGATAACTCTGATGCCAATGAGGAAGGCGGGCGTGGCACAGGCGAAAAATGAACCGATTTGCGGGTTGTGGATTGGCCTGTCCCGGTTGAACCAGGAAGAGGCGGCGTGATCGACATAGGTTGAAGAATGGATGGTTCTGGGAAAGCTTCGACAGCTTGCACTTGAGAAGAACGAGATCGATTATGTATAAACACAAGCAAGAGCTCCGGATATGTTTTGATTCGAGCGCACAAATCTTCAATTGTATCAAACAAGAAAAGACCGCTGTCAGCTCAGAAAAAACAAAAGGCAACAACTTGAAATATGAAAATTGGCTATCAAGAAAAGCGCTTACGACACATGAGTTCGACAACAGCCTCCTCATAGTTCGAACCACTATTCCCCCAGCCGGAATCGTCTCCTTCGTCTGAGTCCAACTCTGGCTCAACACAGCTTCTCAAGAGTCGGACTAGTGGCTTGTGAACTTTGGCATTCACGACAAATTTCTCATCCATGTAGACCACGAGTGATAAGAAGAATTTGATGACCAATTCTTTGACGCCGACTGGCTGATCGGGTAAAGACAATGAGACTAGATTCCCGGGTATGTCATTTTCAAGAACTAGATAAGCCAAAGCAAGCAGAAGCATGGATGAGTGTGGCACTGGGAGTGAACTATTGAACAAATAACACTTTACAATATTCAACGCATTCGGGAGTTTGGGAAACAACCGGAGAGATTGATGGGTTCAAGTTGGTGATCGGTATGTTATTTTCAACGGCCAGACATTCCCACATCAGCTCGAGTCTTTCCTTGATGGAGGTTGATTCGAGGAGCTGATGACGCTGCCTGGGGGAAGAGAGCGAATTCTACCATAGGGCTCGAGTGAGAGGATATCAGCCAACCTATTTTTCATCTTCTTTGGATAGTTGGTCCCTTCTGACCTTGATGACATGCCATGAGGATTGGAAAGTGGCCAGATGAGGTTGAGCAGGGTTGGCGGGTCGCTCGTGTTGATTGGAGGGGACTCTAGGAGTGCTGGAGGACTTCGTTCCGACGCCAAGGACGCTGTTGATTGCCTTGAAGAGGGACATGGCTGAGATTGCAGAGAGCCTTTTCCTTGAAAACTATTTATTTGATGTATGCGCAGGATGACGTAATAATCTGGTAAAACATTCAGGGTCAGGGGCCAAAACACCAGCCAAGAGGGGCTCAACACATCGACACTGTTTCACCAAGCCTACTAGAAAAAGGGCTACACTAGCACATAAATATATTGATCCCTTCAACACTCAAGTTTCATGGTATGCCTTGAGCCAGCTTTTTTGGTGTAAGCCTGCTCGAGCCTGTCATGCAATCATATCAGTGGAGAACTTCTCTTCGCTTTCGTAGTCCCCTACAGAGCCAGATTTGGAAGTGCTCAAGTCGAACTAGATTAACACAAAATAATTAAGGTGCTGGTAGCTATTCCAAAATGAACCACATACCTGTAATAATATCTCCTGAAATCCACACAATAACCCCTTTCCAACCTGCACTTTTGCATTATTCCAATAAATCAAGGCAATCATTTTTCTTAGCACTTCCAGGAGAATTCAAGTATTAAAGAAAAGACTCAAACTTTTTGATTACCAAGTCAAAAAAAAAAAAAAAACCAATGCCAAAAAGGATATTCTGTTTCAAGAGAAAGAAATTAAAAAGAAGAATTATATATATCCAGCCATTATAATAGCAGCTGATTCAACATGTTTGCCTGGATGAGATCTGGGAGGGAAATATATAGTGTAATGCTCACCCTAAGACAGTAAAATCTTGCATGACCTTCTTGTAGACTGTTTAGCTTGATGTGGACAATTGGCACCAGACTTGATGGATCCAGCCTTCCAGTTGAATTAATTCTGCTTTGAATGATGGTCTATTGCAGGTGAGGGCAACTTCAAATGACTGAAAAATCCTTGAATGAATTCTATGCTGTCTGGGGTCTAATTGACACATGCATAGCATGGGGTTCAAGGTGGATGTGTTTGGGTGACATGGAGGAAAGATGGACTCTGGATTGTTTCTTATTTCTTCAATCTCATTCAAACAAGTCATCAACTTTGTCTCATCAAGAAATCAAGACTCAAGTCAAACTCAAGAGAAGAGCTCAAGATCAACAGATAACAGCAATCTCTACAAATCATGAAGATAACATACTCATCACAATCTTTGTGATTGACATTCAAATTCATTCAACGCAAATAAATCTTCAGGATGAGCTCAACGTCAACACACTGTCTAGTAGATTGATACTGTCTTTCTCAAAATTTGGTTTTTTGTTTTTTCTTCCTTGGAATATGCATTTACATTGCATACATTGTATTTGCTGAGGGTTTCTTCCCTGTCTCATGGTGTAGAAGTCACCCGCACCCTGTCCGGCAACATAGCAGTGCCGTGATGCTGCCACCTTGGCAGGGTGAGGGTGCGGGCAACACCGGCGATCGGTCCTGGGGCCAACTTTGGCCCTGGTTCCAAATATGGAGTCGGTTTCACCAGGGACCTACTCAAACAAGGACCACCAGCGAGGCCGAGAGATCAGCAAGAAATGTCTCACGGCGTAAAAGAAAAACTGTTTATATATCAAACTAAACTTTATGAAGAAGAAAAACAAATTCAAGCTTTTCGAGAAATACAATATCTTAACTCAACCAAAAAAACCCAAGGAAGCACTTGTGAAAACCCTACTGATCCACTAGCTAGTGATTCCTCATCCTTGTACTCTGAATATTCTCTTCCCAATGCCCGTTCCTCTGGCTTACCAACACCAGCTACTTGATTCAAGTCTCTTACAGAATCTGAAAGTCATAATTTTTACAGCTTCATCCTTTCAAGTGCAGTGTTAGTTTTTCTCTATTCTGGAGGAGCTCAAGCGTGGGCAAAAGCCAACATGGAAGGCAGTCAGCTTGTCAGCTTCCAAGAAGCTGTACATCAATATCAATCCTAATGGACTTAGTTTTGAGGAATTCAGGAAGTAAATTGCCTTGGCCTGCAATAATTCTCTTACTGCAATCAATGTCACAATTGCCAAGGCAGGAAAGAAAGGAATAACACAAATTTATGGAATTCCTTCATCCCAAAAGACCAGGTCTGTCCTAAACTTGTCCACTCCACCTGAGCAATTCAACCAGATACTCTCGATGGATTGGAATGATATCACAAAAGAAACCACCACAAGAGGGAGGAATCTTTCTCATTCAAGATGATCCAAAAGAAAAGAAAATCAAAGCTCACAATGAAAGCCTAGTTGCCAAATCAACCACTGACTTGAAAGAACCGCAAACCAAGGCACCAGTCACCACAATTGTGAGGAGAACAACACACCCCAATGACTCTGATGAGGAAGGTCAGTTATACTAGACTGTGAGCTCT
>SMGU01009117.1:0-12373 GCA_004348175.1 Puccinia novopanici
CTCTAATCAGACTTAGATCAACTTCTCTTTTATATGGATGTTACAACAAACTCTTATAGTGGATGAGGAAATGTGTGAGTGGATGATTTGGGATAAAAGACATTCATACTAGTTGAAACTGATAGAAGTGGAAATAGTTTTATAGTATGATTTATTTGGATGATGATAAGGAAGATTGAAGTATAGAAGTGATTTATTTCTATAGGTTTTTGTGTTTATGTATAACTAGAGGAAATATGAAGGTAGACTATTCAGGTTTCATATCCCCTTTCTTAAACTTTATTCAAGAGGGATACCTTTTCTAGAGGTATCAAAGTATTTTATGGAATGCCTGATTTAGAACACACCACTTGGATAAGGGTACTTTGTTTTTTTCCTACTACTGGATACTTAAAGCTAATATAAGGGTGGGTTTTATATGAGCTAAGATGAGTGTGTGGTAAGTGGGATCTCCTGCTGTGGGTGGGATGATGTGGCTGGATGATGGGATGTTTGAAGGGGAGAGAGGACCTCCTTTCATAGTTAAAGATGAGGCATTTTTGCTGGTTTGAAATCCAACTGAGGCATTTTTGCTGGTGGGAGTTTGAACCATGTATTCTGATTGGTCCAGATATGAGGGCTGAACCATGTATTTTGGTTGGTCAGAGCTGAATCATGCACCCTGATTGGCCAGAACATGATGACTGAAACATGTTAACTGAACCATGAGTTGTGAGGGTTCAGAACTTGATGACTGAAATGTGCATGGTGAGCTGAACTGTGAGTTGTGGTTGGTCAGAACTTGCTGAGTTAATCCTGAAAGCTGATTGTCCAAGACTAATTATGTACTTATAAAACTAATATCTACTCTGTATTTAGACTATGTATTTTTTATTTAGAATATGTATTTATATAACCAGACTATTTACTATGATATAATAATACTCCAAATCTAAACAAAGTCCACTGGATGATTTTAGCCAAGGGGTTCCACTGAGTAAACTGGGGCTTAAAGTATTTATAGGGGAAAAAATATGTCTAAAAATATGGGAATATGGGGTGGAGACTTGATCCTTTATCAGCTTTGATACTTGAAACCTAATTTTACCACCACACCACTGGTACCTTAAGGTTAATTTCTATTGTTGGTCTGTTTTGGTTACAGTGTCTACAAGAATATCCTTAATGTATAAAAACCCTCATGTCATTAATTTCTATTTTTATGTTTTGTAAAAGTGGTGAGGCGCAAGTTGAAGAATCCTTACTAATTCCAGAGCATGTCATGTGGTAAATAAAGTTGGTAGGCAAAAGCTCAACCTGATAAGTACTGTGCATTGCAGTAGTGGAGGTGAAAGCATGGTAGGAAAGCAGCTGTGCTTCAAGGAGCATTTGTTGGTAGTCTACAGGGTGCATGGAACAATTAGAATATTAAATTTCACAGCTTAATTGAAATCATATCAGAACTGGGCTGCTGCTCTTTTTGACCAAAAAGCGGTAGCATAGTGGCCCTGGTTTGGGACTGCTGGTGGTGCAGCATTAGCAGATATTTGGAGCTGCTATGCTACACTTTGCTGCGCTACAGCGACTTTAGAAGTGTTTTTACGCTAGGAATAATCCAGTTTAAAATATGGATTTCCCTCCCTTTTGAAGGTTGAGAAGAAATTTACTAGATTTAAATACTTGAAGTTAATTACCCATTACCCTTTAATCCTACAGGAAAACCCTTACACTTTCCATTCCAAACCACATTCATCAACACTCAGAGTGCAACCAGTGCCCTTATGAATTTGCTTAGGAGCATAGAAGCTGACAGGATTGGTTTCAGAAGAAATTGTTGTTTTGTGGTTTTTTTGTGGTACCAATTATGTTGAGGGCTGGTTTGGCGTGTTTGAAAGGACTTGCCATATATAAGGCCTTTGGAAATTTTGGAAGACCCAGAATGGGTTTGTAAACTCAGGTTCCAATCCACTGGACCCTGAATTTGAGTGAAACTCACCAATTCAAGTTCTCAGTCCCTGCTGTAGCAACTCCACTGCAGATGCTGTAACAAAGCCTCTCTGTGAGAATCCCTGCAGGATCTCTGTCTCACAGAGAGGCTTACATGCAAAGCCACTGGGTAACAATAAAAGTTTCCTATAAGGCTGTGACCAGTGCTAAGCAATACTTCTTGATTCCTACTACTAGTGAGCTGATGTGGGAACAATAATCCAGGAAAAACAAGGCAGTACTTATATTAAAGGGGTGAGGGTTCAATTTTTTGTTGGGAAAAACATCAAAGGGGTAAGGAACATTCTAGAGAGGGAGAAAAAGCTCAACATGTGGTTGAATATGAGAATGAAACAAGGGGCACAATGCCTTATAGAACAAAAAGGAAGAAAACAAAGAGCTTCAGGTTTGTGGGTGTATATTATAGGCTGGAGTTGTGGTTTTTTGTATTTTTTGAGAACTTTCATGTGTCTGACTTGTGGTTAGATGTTTGAGAGGTGTAGGTGAGACTTCTGGGGGTTTATTGCTTGTGTAACCTTGTGTAATTTTGCTTATGACACTTGAGGGGGCCTGGATTTGATTTTATTGCTGTGTGGGGGGCTTTTTTAAGGTATGAAGTCCTGTGCAATATTGGCTTACCACAGTGGGTTATGTGTTGAAGGTGGAGAATGATTTGAAAGCCTTTCAAAAAAAAAAAAGAAAACACTTACAACAATGAAAATGAAATCTTGTAAATATACCATCATACTTGCTACAGCTTCCAATCCATCATGCAAGTGCTGCTACTTCATTGCACTACTCACTATCATTGCTATAACTCATCAACTGGCATGAGAGTCAGAACCATCATATTCTGTGTCAAAGTGTGATGTTTGGAATTTTCAAAAAACAACATACTTACAAAAGGCGTTTCAAATGTTTTTCTTTCACCAAAAGAAAAGTGCCTGGATTGAAAACTGCTGTTTTCCCGGAAATTACGTAAGGATGTTTTCACTAGGGGCTATCAGGGGTCATAGTGTTGCCTGCAAGATGCCTGGTGCACATGTGTTTGTTTCGCCTCGAGACTCGGGCAGCTTTCACAAACATGTCACGCTGTACATTTACGTGGTCAAGTTACGTTCGGTCCAACCACAAGTGTCGCGTCTGGAACCAGTCGTAATCGGGTCCTGCAGTCGGGCTGTTTACCATCAACCGGTTTTTCAAGTGCAGTCATCTCTCCTGAGCCATCTTGCCCTTCTACGAATCATCCAGAACGACATTTGCTTCCACAAGAACCTTCGCAATGTGAGTAGTTGTGTCTTGTCTCCCTCGATCACCTACAACTAGCTCATCGATCATCCCTTCAGGTCTTCCGTCGAACTCATCAACCCTAAGGCTGAGACCATCAGACGGGCCCAAGCTCTTCAAGTCAATATCACGGGTGAGAACATCCGATCGCCTTGAATATAAGAGACTTCAGCTGCTGATCTGACGCTTGTTGCTAAAAAAAAATTAATACCCCGAAACCAGGTGCTATTGGTTTAGCGAATGTAGTCCGATCAAACTTAGGTATCGACGGGTTCTTCAAAAATCAATCTTACAGATCATCCATTCATACTTTGAATAAAATTTCATGTTGAACGCGTAAATGTGTCTTCCGATGATTCAGGTCCCAGAGGTACCCTGAAAATGTTGGTCGATGGAGCAGGAAATATCAAAATGACCAAGGTTAGCCCAGCGTTTTCATGATACATGTCTCTTAAAGCGGCCATAGGATTTTCAACTCTTGATCGATATCATCCGTGTCTCGTTAAAGCTAAAATCAGTTATGTTATCTGTCATAGGATGGTAAAGTACTGTTATCCGAAATGCAAATCCAGAACCCTACTGCAGCCATGATCGCCCGAACTGCAACTGCTCAAGATGAAACCACCGGTGATGGTACTACATCCTGCATATTGTTAGTTGGTGAAACCCTCAAGCAAGCCGAGCGATACATCAGTGAAGGACTTCATCCCAGAGTCATCGCTGAGGGACTCGAGGTCGCCAAAGCTGAAAGTCTTAAGGCAAGCATCTCTATATTTTCATTCAAAAGCATTCAAATAACAAATCAAATCGCCATCAAATATTCACTCGCCTGTATTTCTTTTTCCACATGAATCTTAATCCTTTGCATCTCTGTCGACAGTTTCTGGACGGGTTCAAGCACTCCATTTCTTTAGACACTGACAACCCTATCCTGCACGCAATTGCACGCACTGCCTTATCCACCAAACTGAACGTCAAGCTGGCCAACAAGCTATCTGCTGATGTAGTTGATGCGGTCCTGGCCATTCGCCAAGAATCAGAACCAATTGATTTGCACATGATCGAAATCATGAAAATGCAACATCGTACAGAGAATGACAGCCGATTGGTTCGCGGAATTGTCCTTGATCATGGAGCTCGTCACCCCGACATGCCCAGACGAGTCGAAAATGCTTTCATCCTGACACTCAATGTCAGCCTGGAGTATGAAAAAACGTAAATCCTAATGTCCTTCACTCATTTGCGCCAGACTACGGCCTACTAAAATAATCTAATTTATTTACTACCATCATTCCAGCGAAGTAAACTCTGGGTTTTTCTATTCATCGGCAGACCAACGAGAAAAATTAGTAGAATCTGAACGAAAATTCATTGACAATCGGGTTAAGAAAATCATTGAGTTGAAAAGAAGAGTCTGTGACGCGGAAATCAATCTCGAGGCCTTGGCAAAAGGTGAAAAACCCAAAGAGAAACCCAAAGGTTTCGTTGTATTGAATCAAAAAGGAATCGACCCTCTCAGCTTAGATATGTTGGCTAAGAGCGGAATACTTGCTTTGAGACGAGCCAAAAGAAGAAACATGGAAAGGTATTTATTTTTCAGCAAGTCCGAGCTTGCTCAGATAATCTGCTAACCGATCATTATCTGATGTCATTTCACTTCAGGTTACAGTTAGCTTGTGGTGGCGTATCTCAGAACTCTGTAGACGACTTGGACGCAAGTGTCTTGGGCTACGCTGGATTGGTGTACGAGCATACACTTGGAGAGGAAAAGTTCACATTTGTGGAGGAGGTTCGGGAGCCAAAATCGGTCACACTGTTAATAAAGGGTGAGCGGCTTCGCAATTGGCTATATGGATCTGATTGATGGAATCCAGATAAACGATAATTAATCCCGAGAGGACTTTACGACAATTGTTCTGGGCTTGTAGGGCCTAATGCTCACACGATCACTCAGATTCACGATGGCTTGCGAGATGGTTTGAGGGCCGTCAAGAACGCGATCGAGGACGGGGCAGTAGTTCCCGGAGCTGGGGCATTCGAATTAGCGTGTTCACGGCATCTGTCTCAGACTGTCAAAGCGCAAGCCAAAGGACGAGCGAAGCTAGGGATTCAGACCTTTGCAGATGCATTATTAGTCATCCCCAAGACACTAGCAGCTAACGCCGGCTTGGACGTTCAGGAAGTTCTGAGTGGTTTGGTTGATGCGCTCGATGAAGGTGGTGTCCAGACCGCTGGGGTAGATCTTGCTACGGGTAACCCTATCGATCCTATCCTTGAAGGCATCTGGGATAATTATCGCGTCAAACGCCAATTGTTGCATAGCTGTTCCGTGATTGCGATGAACTTATTGGTGACTGATGAAATCATGAGAGCAGGTCAGTCTCACCTTTCTTCAAGTCAAGGTCATCATCTTGGTGACAAATGCGCAGATCAACAAATTGAGATTTCCTTCTTGTTTTGTTTTCTAGGTCGATCGAGTTTGAAAGAAGGAGCGCAACATTAAATTATCTTCCAATTAGCAAAACTCCCTCAAAAAAAGAAAAGAAAGAAAGAAAAACTGTATTCTTAAAACCCTTTTGGTTTCTTCGGAAGCAAATTTGGAAGAAATGCCTTAACGATAATTCATTAACATTTGAATAAACAACCCTTTAATGGAACAAAGATATACCTGTTCAGTCCAATGCAAGCTTCATCAACCCATCGTAGTCTTAGATTGCGCCGGAATTTATTCTTGTCATGATCGAGCTCTCATCTTCACGTGTCTCTTGCAGTGCTTGCTTGTTTCATAAGTATGAAATGCCGAGAGACTGTGAGCAACTGGATTGATGATGATAGAGCGAACAGGAAACTAAGCACCTATGAAATGCCGAGAGCCAATTGAACAGGAAGGTGCAGCCACTCAACAGGTGGAAGAGCTACTCAGTTCTCTGAAGAGTTTAATTAAGATGATGTCTAACAGAAGGTGGGTTTAAAAGCAGCTCTGAAGTGAGAGGTATCCATACACCTGCATTTTCAATCAATTAGGTCAGACAATGCATGATGGCTTCATTGTTTTGTATAGAAAGAACCCATTTAAATTTGAGGGTGGACTACCCCACAACTGTCCTTAAAAAAATGTGACTATTTAAAGATGAAATTGGGGGTTATATCATTATCTGATGGACAGGTACTGACAGGCCAAGCCTGACTTGGTTGGGGCGGACCAGGCTGAGAGGCTGGAAGTCACAGCAGCAGAGTCTTGTGACAGCAACTGATTGAAAAGATAAAGATTATTTAGATTCAATGAGAAGAGTGTATGAATAAGAATCCATGTAGACTATATACAAGCTCTGTTTTGATCAAAGAATTGTGTTTCATCTCAAAAATTAAATAATTTAGAATTTATTTCATAAAAATTCAAGATACTAAAAAACTAACCTCAAAGATGGAATACACAGAAAAAATCACCCCTACTCACATGCTGGAACTACCTCCATATCTCTGCTGGATTGGGAGATATGCAGACTTGAACACCTTCTTGGATTTCTTTTTTTTTTCCCAGACTCTTATGTTCCATATGCATATTGCATACTATTTCACACCCATTATATTCAACTTCTCTTTATTCATTATCTTTTATGGACCTGCTATTTTCATTCATTTTGCTAACTCTATTTCATTCTATTTTGTTCCATTCACTGCAAGAAAAACTCAATCAACTGCCTGCAGTTGATTGAGTTTTTCTTGCAGTGATTGTGTGTGAGAGAACATTCCATTACTCCTTATCTGCATTTTGGCTGGAAAATCACCCTTAATCTGTATTGAGGCTGTAAATAATCCCCCAATCAGTGACATGGCTTTGAGTGACATCTCTCATATTTTTTACTATATTACAAGTTCCTCTGACCTGCTATTTGTCTCTCATCATCCCATCATCCACTCTTATGGGCACTGATCAATACTCATCCAACTTTTAGTACCCTGAAAATCTTGCCCTTATAAACCTTTATACAATTTATATACCTCACATCATTGAAATATATATAACAGTTTCATCTTTTACAAAAGGACCTTGGTTCAAGTCCACCAGAGCACCACTCCCTTAACAGTGGCCCTGCCCAACTAGGCTATTTTTCCATATACTCAACATAGTCCTCCTTAACTATTATAACCCCATCCAAAGGACCTGATTTCAATTTCTGTTTGAAGAATCTGCTCCCACATCCTTTTCATCCACCTTTCTCAACAAGCTCAGCATCCTCTATTTCTACAGCAGTTCTCAAAAACTTTGAAGTTGGGAACAGCTTTTTTTTCTATTTTTTTTGTGCCACTCAATTTTTGCCCCAAATATCAGTGAGAAAATCAGCCTCTAAATGGCAGATCCTTTGTTTGGGAATTTGGGAAGACGATGGTCTCATTTGATTCCTCTCTTTTTTTTTTTTTTGAGTCAGACCAGACCCTCTGCTGGAAAGACAGAAAAACAAAGCCCAGAACCTGGGCCAGCTTCAACAATCCAGCAGCCTCTGGGTTTGTTTTCCAATCCTGAATTTGCTGCATTACAGGCTTTGGGGTGCTATGAGTTTGTGGCACAAAAAAGAAAAGGAAAAAACAAGCAGTTCTTAACAGCAAGCTTTTTGGGAACTGCTTTACATTCTTCATCCTCACTCACCCTTGGCAAATACCAAACTCTGGTCAATATCCACTTTCATAATCTACAACCAAATATCAACAAGGGGTCATTGAAGAATTAAATTATCACCCCCAATCCTGAAGTCATTAAATAACAACATTCACATATTCCATCAATCAAACATATGCACTAATGCTAATGGAGCAAGGCCTTTATATGTTTCACTACAATGCTTTGAGAAGTATTTTTCAACCAGTTCTATGTTGCTGGTGGTCCAAGAGACTGATGGCTATGCTAATGCTTTTGATCCCTGTAGTGAAGTGTAACATATCAGTCTGGTGTTGCTGATATAAATGTCATTTGAGCAGAGATTTTCAAGATTGAAATAATAAATATATCTACTTGCAAATTACAAGACAACCCTGGGTGTGTCACTTGCTCACCTCACAAGTGAATATTTCAGAGAAACCTCTTTAAGTAGATAACCTGATCAATCAAAAATAGAATGTGGAAGGATCTTTATCAATTTTTCACAGAATAATCAAGTCTCTCTTTCACAGGGTCGAGTTTGAGCCACACCCCTTTGTTGAGAGTACTAGCAGTAGTTTTTCTAGTGCTTTATGATCAAGAAGATGTGAAATGGAAGTGAGAGGGGAGTTATCATGCAGGTTGGTGTTGGTTGAGGAGGAGGAGGAAGAAGAAGATTTGAGTTGAGGTTGAACAGCCCCAATTGTGTGATGGACAATGTGGATGGGCTTGTCAATTCTTAATCTAACCCTAAGGCTCTTCTTCCCTGCAGTGACAGTCACTTTATCAACCCTTCTGTCAGTTACATGTCTCTTAATTTTCACAGTTTACTCCTTCTTACTGGACTAGGCATGACTTGTACTTTCTCTTCTCCTTAACCAACTGGTCATTTCTCATCTCATGTGCTCTCTTGACTAACAGACAGGGGGTTGGCAGATACACCTGTCTCCCCTCCTTTTTTTGTGTTTTTTGATGAAAATGAGATGCAGGATAGTTATATATTGCTGCAAATGACTTACCACATGTCTTCGATTAAACATGAATAAAGTGCCATTGCCAGGGGGGCAGTTGATATTCCTTGTAGTGAATTAATTTTTTTAAAAAAAATGATATATTTTTTTTGTGGCAAGTCTCTTCGAAGAAGTTTGCCTGGTTGATGTACCACCCAACAAGTTTCATCTCGCTCAGGGGATGGCACGCCATGATGTCTCGGTGATAAGGTAGATGCTTATATGCATGCAGGAATGTCCCAGCTTGTTCCGAAAGTTGCCGTGATCTCTTTGCCCGAGAATATGATTAGGAGAGATGTATTTTGTAAGCAGCCGAGAGTGAATCAGGTGAGATGATAAGTTTGTTTATGTAAATTTCCGGTTTTTCTTCTTTTTGCAAATTTCTGGTCGAAATGGGTGTTTGATTAGCACCCTTTTTCATCCGCATACAGCCTGCACAGCAACTACTGAGCCGAATAAAATTGGAGAATCCCTGCAGTCGCAGTCGCAGCGAATCCACTCCGCGAACTCTTCTTGACCGTCCTTGTTGACCATCCACTTCAACTCTTTTCCAAGTTTTAAAACTTGGAAACTTGGGAAGAAAACTTGTCAGCAACATGGACTTGGCATTCCAAACGAGCAGCATCCACATCAACCCAACAACAACTAACAACAACAACAACAACGAACATGAACACGACGAAGAAGAAATATCCGACCCACTCCAGCAATGGCTCCTCTTCGATCCTCCCCTATCCCCACCAAGAACAACACCTCAATCTCTCCTCCTCAACCTCCTCATTCCAATCGATCAACGACCAATCCATACATCTCAACCCCATCAATACCTCCATGCCCTCTCACGACGGAACAGGTCACTTCTTCACACCTCCTGCCCCTCTCTCCCCAACCACTTCCGAATATAACTACCACCATCCCATCACCACTCAATCCTTGCGCTCATTCTCAGAAATTGACTCTCAAAACGACGACTTGCTCTCCACCCCTCATCCCTCTCAATCTCTCATTCAGGCTCAAGCAGGTACATATTCACTTGCTAATACAAAAAAAAAAAAAAAGAAGCTCCAGATTACTTATACCATGCTTCCATTTATAAGATCCTCCAATCTCCGCACTCACATAACCCCATCAGAGTCGATGTCTCCAGAAGACTCGGAGCTACTCCTGACTCCCATGGCTATCTCAGCCGGTCTGTCCCATCACAATACCTCAATCGGAACCCAACGGCTGTCATCCAGATCCTCCCATCAATCCATCGACCGCCGGGCACGAAGAAGCACAACGGGGGGGAGCCACTCCCGACGCACCCACAGCCACTCTTCTCACCGTTCTCGCATCAGGCCAATCAACTCCCGCCGCTCCTCCTCCCGCAACCCTCCCCCTGTCGTCCTCATCCCCTCCCATGCCAAGAAAATTAATCTCCTCCCCGCTAATCGACAGGCCGCTTTGGATTTCTTGACTAGTGTCGCCTCCAAAATTTTAGATCTTGACTCGGATACCATGAACATGTTGTCTACCCCACATGAAAATCAAACAAGTAAAAGCCAGGCCAGCACCATGTTAGTCAGATTTCGTTTTCGATTGAAATGTTTCACAGATTATGTTATGCTTAACTTTCAAATTAACAGATCTCGCAGCCACACCACCAAAAATCGTTTACCCCAAGATTTTCGATCGGGGACGACGCCCGACGCTCACTGACCAGCCAAGAAAAAGATATGATCAGTTCGCCGATGGATTTGTCAGGATTCATGCCGCCGAGCCCCAGGTCGATTTGGCGAATGTCGGAAGAGCGAGCGGAAGAAGAGGAGGAAGAGGAAGAGCAGGAAAGCGTCGTCGGGCAAGATGATGATGAGCGTGATTCGAGCCGATGCTTGAGGAAGAGGCAGTACGGCTCCAGTGCCACACTCAAGACCCAATCTTACCGCAATTACGATCCTCATCATTCGTCTCCATCTACCATTGCCAGTACCATACAGGATCCTCGCCAGCTCCGCGGACAGTCCAACTCAGGCTTTCAGGACCCTGATCTTGACCTGCAACCTCACTCGCTGCTCCCTTCCTCAGATACAGAGCCAGATACAGAGCCCCTCTCCACAGGCTCCATGGCCACTATCTTGCTCAAAAGAGTCCTCGACGAATGGACTAATTGGTAGCCCCTGCCGCCTTCCTTGCACTTTCCCTTCGCACTTCTATCTTCCCTTTTTTTTTCGCACTCTTTACCCCCTCCTCACTGACGCTTGTTGTGTCATCATAACACCTGTAGTATACCTTCTCTCTCTTCTACCCCCTCACTTTTACTAGCATTTGCCAGAAATCCCAGGTTTGTCCTTCTCTCAACTTCAATGTAAGTCTCTCGTCTCATCGTTTTTTTTTTTTTTCTTGGGTTGACCTCATTTAGATATCTTTTCTCGTCCACATCTTATGCTTACTATCCTCCTTCCTTTCTCCCTGTGCTGGATAATCTCTCCCTTGGTTTCTTTGGTTATATTATGAAAATTGTCTATATATAGATGCATACATTTCCTCCTCCTCCAAAAACAAAACAAAAATAGCTGCATACCCTTCACACACACGCATGTCTGTAGATACAAAATATGTGTGCATGGTTCATGGTGTTTTTTTACTGTACTGGTTCATCCTTCCACCTTTGGCCTATAAGAAATTTACAACTGCAAGATGGCAGCAGAAGATCATATGTTGAACAGAGGGTGAAGCTGGCTAAGGATGCAACAGCTTATCTCCTGGCAGACTCTGGAAGTATTTGGGGCTTCAACATGGGAACCCTGAACTTGCAAGTCTCCCTGCAATGTACATTTTTGCAGGGAGACTTGCCTGCATTCCACTGAGCCAGTTGGTTGGTCTGGCAGAATTTCCAGGCATGGCAGCTAGCCAAGGCAAGGCAAGTTGCCAACGTGTCCCATATTAAAGACCAACAAGAAGGCCAGAGAGGCTTGGATCACTGGAGCCGCCTCGGCCAGATTTCTACTACTGGCCACTTCTATTCTTCCTTACACGACTCTCTGCTCTGTCCCATATCCTCCTGAAGGCCATTGGAAGGACCCATTTCACCTTGGTTTTTTTTTTTTCTGCTGGAAGCGAGGGAGATCTTGAAGGCTCTCTCCACCCACAAATCGTATTATTTTTCAATCATAAAATAGTCATGCGAGTGTGGGCAAGGAGACAAATACATTGCAAAGCCACACTTGGCGCCGAGATATGCCAAAAAAAAAAAAAGTGAACCCACGATGTCTTTCGGGCGGCTTTCTCTCGCGCTCTGGGTAAGCTGAACCAGGGAAAGAACGTCCCCTGTCGTCCTGCAGCCCCAATACTCTGATCATATGCACGTTGAACATGATGATGATTGGCATGATTATGTTGGGTGGATTTGGCCAGTCAACACGCTTGTTGGTAATTACCCGGTGGATGAAAAAATCACGTGAAACTCGGCCAAACTCCTAACCCGCAATACTGT
>SMGU01009118.1:0-18628 GCA_004348175.1 Puccinia novopanici
AAACCCCCATCACTAGAACCTCTGTTCAATCCCTGGTTGTAGCATTTGCTCCCACATCACACATCTCATCCCACATCACCCATCTCATCACTCATCACTCCTCATCCATACTCATCACCACTCATCACATCACTCATCACTCATCATCATCATCATCATCATCATAAACCATCACTCACTCTTATAGATAGATCTCACTTGGTCCACAGCCATCTTGAACCAGACCATCCCTATCACGTTAAATAAACTGCCAAGCGATCTTGGTGGTCTTGTTTTCTGATAGTATAGAAGGGCAGAGCTTGCAACTCATCCATCCCCTTCTCAATTCAGCAAAAGGGTTTCACAACACCTTTTGAGTCTTACAATGTGCATTTGTGGAGCTGTCAGCTGGATTACAATCCTCGCTTGAACAAGGGTTGGGGCTTATCAGATGGGGAGGGGCTAGAACGGATGTGGTCGTATCTCTCCCCATTGATAAGTGCCTTACGATATGCCACTCGCAATCACCAACTTGGTGCAATTGCCCACCAATTAAAATACCACAATACGAATCGGATCAAACAACTCCGTGAGTTAAGGGCAATATGTGTGTAATAGTGATCATCTATTTGCTTATCCAGGTATAATATAACTGTCCATGCAGCGCTCTGGCTCAAGAAAAAGTTTACTGCTGCGGTTCGCCGTTGGGTGGAGATAAAGGAAGTACTATCTGAACTTCTGGAAAAACAAAATCCTTTTTCACCGTCAGGGATGAATTATACAAAGAGGTTTTTCAAGACGCAGTGGGAGGAACAACGTCGATTCAAAGAGACTTATACTGAAGAGAAGGACGACCATCGCTCCAAGTTACTGGAGGTATACAAGCAGGAAGCCGCCTTGGAAGCCTTGAGGTAAGGCCTTGGTCTTTATTCTTTGTCGGTGAAACACTGCTTGATTGTCTGAATTACCGTGTGAGTCAGGGAACGACTTCGGGACCCTTCCCTTTACCTAAATAGCAAACAACAGGTGCATACACTTCTTGATAGACTGGAGGAGACGGCACAAAAGCTGAAAGATGCGGCTGAGAGGCTGGGACGGGTGGATGAGCCAACAAATCAAGAGGCGAGGGAAAACACAGGAGGTGAGGATCTTCTCCATCGGGTTCGGTCTCAAAGTATGCTTGACTGGTTGTTTTGTGTTGCGTAGAGGAGCAGAAACTCCTCTTGCTTTTGTGGGACGCAAAGTCGGAGCTATTTGTCCAGGCAGTCCAAATGTGGGCTGAAAAGCAGCCTCTTGTTGAGTCACGCACGATTGGGCGCCGCTTGGGGACGAAATTGTCGGAAAAGATACTCAAGGCCATCTGAGACCGCCGCGGTCCGATAATCAAGCTGATCGGAAAATTCAACTCAAGATTCGACAAATACGTAGCAAAGTTTCCTAGGTCACGAGTGGCTGACGCCGATGACCATCCTCTGACATATGAATCGTTTTCGAAAATGCCCCTTGACCACAAGTTCTGGAATGATGGGATTTACCATAACTCAAAGGCGCCATGGGCAATTGATGCGGATGTCCGAACAGGCATCACATGTCTGCTTGTCCTTACTCGTATTGATGAGGAAATTGATTTAATTACTCAGGAGGTAAGTCGGGCAATTGGTTGGGCAACCAATATGTACAGCCTCATCAGAGGTTACATAAGTTCTGTACGAGCTTGTAAGTCTATCATTTCTCTACCTTGGTGGCTTGTTGCGACTGATCAAGTAAGTAGCAAATCGTGCTTTGTTTCCAAGGTGCGGTACATCTAAACAATGATCCCAACCTCAAAGAAGATCACATTGACAAATTATCTTTGGGAGATTGCGAACGGGAAGAGAAGCTTCGCCTAGTCAACAAAGAATTACAGTCGCGGTTGATGAATCACGCACGGTTGATGCAGGAGTGGGCAGGGGATGTTTTTTGGTTAGGCGACCGCTGCCGGCAGGATGAACTTCGTCCTTACATGCTGCAATGGGATACTCGAATGATGAAAGTTGTTTCGGATCTGGAAAAAAGGGGCCTTGCCTCTCATCAGGAGGGTGAGCTGGACGATGGGGAGGAGGAGGTTATTCTGGACGTTCAAGTTAATGATGGGGAAGATGTAGATGGTAGTGCAATCGTCGATGCAGTTGAGGATACCTGGGAGGATGTTGACGAGTAAATCTTACTCTGTTCTGTCTTATTGTCTTGCTGTTTTCTGACACCGCTCCTGGAGTAAATTCCAGACTGTTACGTCCTGGTTGCTGTAGTCTATTTATTTTCAGTCTTTATTTTTGTATAACTCTATATTTCTTGTTGCATCAAAGGCGCTCAATGAATAACAAATCTATCTCTACACTGGCTGTGCCAATGGCATTGGAATCCATTAAAAACATATATGAATTTTGACCTCCCTCATAGGAATATGGCCGGCGGACAACATGAATTATGGAAAAGAACAATGGCCATAAAGACTGAGACTGCTAGTTTGGGTTGTTGGATTGCGGAATTGTGTGAACAAGTGAAAGAGGTTTGGGTACTTTCCGATGGAGCTTGAGGTGCTCGTAACCTTGAGTGAAGTTGGTATGAATGTGTTGGAGGTAGGAAGGGGTGGCGGGTGATGAGCCGTGAGGCGAGTGGGGACTTAGGCGAATAAGGGGCGGGTGAGGGCTGGAGTTCTGGGAGATTATGGGGTACGCGGGAGTTTTTTTAATTTAGCAGAAACATGCATGGTATGCATACCATAAGGGTGTCGGGCCAACCAACCTACAGTATACTGTGGGGTAGTGGCCACGGGTGTAAATGATAGTGGTGGTTGGTGAT
The DNA here is from genome assembly GCA_004348175.1 of Puccinia novopanici. Taxonomy (NCBI): domain Eukaryota; kingdom Fungi; phylum Basidiomycota; class Pucciniomycetes; order Pucciniales; family Pucciniaceae; genus Puccinia; species Puccinia novopanici. The sequence continues at coordinate 2,821 of SMGU01009118.1, forward strand.
ATGTACTGATGGTGGCCAAGGAGGGGTGTGTAACTTCTGATCCAAAGGGTTTGAGAGGTTGCTGTCCAAGGTGACCATAGGGTAAATTGAGCCGTAGAGTCCGTTTCTCCAATCAGATATGCTGATTTCTGGCCTGTAGTATGAGAAAAGAGAGAAAAATAGAGAAAGAAAAGAGAAAAAGAATAAAAGAAATAATTTTTAATTTTCAACATTTTAGAGTACCACAACAGTACTAGAACCACAAAAAATGGTGTGTTGCTTGCTAGCATGTGACATCCAGGAGCTCAGACCACAACTATGTCCAAGGTCCTTGAAAAACATAATTGTGCAGTGACTGCAAACAAGGGGATGTGCTCAAGAATGGGAGGCGCATCCACCAGAGCTTCCTTGACATCAGTTGCTAGCAACCAACATCTGGGGACTCATGGTGACTAGTTGTAGAATGGGGAAAAACCATGTCTAATTTAATTACTCCTAATGGTTTCAATCTATCATTACAGCTATAAAAATTTTCATATTTCATTATCTGTAATTTAGCCTTCCAGTCAGGTAGAATTTTGCCTAGTAGTTTAGGACTAATTGTTGTAGAAATTCTGAACTCACTCAACCTTCACATGTTACTGCTCTGTGACATTTCTCTCATTCCCCTCTTTCCCGCTCTTCATCTTCTTCTCTCTTGTTTTCACTCTCTGATCAGTCTCATTTCCTTCACTCTCATTTTCCACATCACTCACCACTCACACCTCAAGACCATCAAACCACTCTTCCCTTAAACTCAACACTTCAACCTCTTCTCACCCTCTCAACATCAATCCTCCATTCTTCTGTCTGGTGAGAATCTGACTCAACCCTTCCTTCTTGTTTCTCATCACTAACTGTGTCTCTCTTTGTCCTTGTCCTTCCTCATCTTCTTCAATCTCTGTCTCAGCCTTCTCATCTCACCTGCCTCTTCATGACTCCATGTTGGTTGTTTCTTCTTTTCTTTCTTTTTCTCTCTCTTGAACTCTTTTCTGATGTCTTTTGTTCTCAGTATGTTGGCCTTTGTCTGTGTAATCAAATCTCATTCTCACAGATTCTTTATGTTAAGTGGAACACCCTTGAAATTGTGGTTTGCAAAAAAAAGAGGCCAACACCAGAGCAAGTTTTCTTTTTCAGTGCAAGGCTTTTATCATGACTGCTGGTATCTACTACATTATCACCTGTCAATTACAGTATCACTGTGCCTGCTACGCTAATGGTAGAATTACTGTTGCACAAATCCACTAACAGCTCACAAGTTTGGTTGTAGCTGTTAGCAGATTGGCACTAACACTAATGGAGCAAGGCCAGAAAAAGACTTGCTATGCTGCACTACAGTCCTTCTTAGCAGAAAAATTCTGTTACAAGCAGTGTAGTGTGACATCTCTTTGGAGCCACTAATGCTACAGGACTGGTGGGAAAAAAATGGCCAGCATATTTGAAGAAATAACAGCGTCGTGAGGGGGGAAGTTAAAGCGGCAAAGAAGCCTAAAGTCAGACAAAGCTGAAAGTAGTCGAGTTCTCAATCAGAGGGGCTCAAGTGCCTCTGCAGGGAGACTGAGGAAGGAGGCTCAAGTGTCCTGGCTCAGGATCAGAATGACTAAGGACTGATGGTTTTTATTGACTCTTCAGGGGACTCTTTAAGTAGTCTATATACAACGGTCAGATTGTGGGTCTGTGATAGACTATTCAAGAGGAAGAGACCAAAAAAGGGGCTTAACCAGTTAAGGAGCGACAAGATTATAAAAAAGAAGGAGACAAGAGAGGAGAGTGAAAAGATGAAAATCCAACACGCCTCCTGAGCTGATGATCGAGTCGACTCTAGAGATGCAAGAGGGGGTACTTCTGTTGAAGTCGTTCAAGGGTGGCTTCGTCCTCTTCGGTGTATCGAGTGAGGTGTGTTGAGTGTTGATTGGAGTCAGACTCCTTCGCTTTTGAGTGAGATCGACTCGGGTTCTTCTTGAAGCAGTTCGCTTCAGTGTGTCCAGATTTGAAACAATGCGAACAGGCTCGGAAACCACGTTTGCAGTGAGGGCAAGTGATCTCGGGTTCGGGCGCGCGGGTGTACATTGTGTGCATCAAAGTCGATGATAACGTTTTCTTGGAGTCGTTAAGCTGATTCTGGGAGGCAAAATCTTCCAATTTCTTAAGGATCTTTTCGAATGGTTCACTTTCGAAATGCATCGCGATGTTTGTTTTAAAGGAATGGAAGTCGCTCGGCAGCTTATCGAGCATCAGGATGTTCTTGACCTGATCATCCATGACGAGACCGGACAGAGTAATCTTTTGATTGGCAGAGCGAGCGGATGAGTCAAAAGTCTTGAATGTGTCGAACTCGAGGGACAAGAAGTTCTTCAGTGCAGTCGTTCGGGATGTGAGATCGTTTCCTGCATATTGATTTTTGAGGAGCTGCCAGAGAGCATGGCCATTGAATTCGTCCGTTGGAGGGAGAGTCGTACTAACAAGGGCAAGATTGTCTTGATTCAGGTGTTGGATGATTTCAATGTAGGCGTCTTCGTTGTATTTTGCATAGAGTCGAGCATTCTCCTTATCCTTTTCGGGGTCAGGACAGACAATAGCACCGGTAACGATATTGAGGAGTTTCATCTTGTGCAACTTGGCCTTCATTGGGAGCAGCCAGAGTGCGTAGTTCTCAGTCGTGAGCATTATTTTGGTTTCGCGATCAGATTCAGAAGCCATGTTGAGTATTCGAGGCGGTTTTGATGAGACGAGTGAGGAAGTGGGAAGGATTTGGAGAAAGTAGGCGGTTGTCGAGTTGAAGAGGAGAAGATGAGAAAGGATAATGGGGATTGAGGTTGAGGGAGATCGAAGTCGAGCTTTGACTGTTAATCGTGAAGAAATAACAGCGTCGTGAGGGGGGAAGTTAAAGCGGCAAAGAAGCCTAAAGTCAGACAAAGCTGAAAGTAGTTGAGTTCTCAATCAGAGGGGCTCAAGTGCCTCTGCAGGGAGACTGAGGAAGGAGGCTCAAGTGTCCTGGCTCAGGATCAGAATGACTAAGGACTGATGGTTTTTATTGACTCTTCAGGGGACTCTTTAAGTAGTCTATATACAACGGTCAGATTGTGGGTCTGTGATAGACTATTCAAGAGGAAGAGACCAAAAAAGGGGCTTAACCAGTTAAGGAGCGACAAGATTATAAAAAAGAAGGAGACAAGAGAGCAGAGCGAAAAGATGAAAATCCAACAATATTTTGCTTTGTTGGCCAAGAAGTGTAGCTGCCCACCGTTGATTGCAGGCTTTCACCCTCCAAATGGGTATTTGATAGACACCAGTAGCATCCATTCACCTAGTCTCAGTCATTCATCTCCAATCATCCTTAGTACATGAGTGGTTAGTACACTTGACATGGACATTAGAGATGTGGGTTTGACTCCCACAGGACACACAATATTTCTACAGTTTCACAACGTGCTCCTTATGTGGCTGATACTATCGACTATGATCCAAAGCCAAAAGTGCGCCGAAGATTAAGAATGGAGATAGGAGGAACAGGCCCTGACACAGACAGCGACCTTGAAGAGTTCGATAGCCTTGGACTTGGTCATCGACTTGGTGATCAATGACATCCGCGATATGGTGGTAAGGATCAAGGTTGTCCACCTGGTAGAGGACCTGGATTCTGTCGGAATGAATCGCTCCGCGATTGGAGACCTGGATTCTGTCGGGATCAATCTCTCGGCAATTGGGACAAGTGAGCTCCTTCCACTGTCCGATGCACGTTTTGTGAAATTCATGTCCACATTTGTGCCAGGCTTGGATCTGGGAGGGCTCGGAACGCTTCATATCAGCGAGGCAGATTGAACAATCTTCCGGCTCTGGTTTTGTGCTTCCCGATCTTGCCATTTGAATGCTTCCAGGCCCGTTCGACAATGTGTCGACAGCTTGCGCTTCCGCAGTTTGTTTTTCGCTCTGGGCTCGATCAAGCCCGGTCTTTGGTTCCTCCGTTGCCCGGTCAATCCTAATGCTCACCAGCTCCGAGCCTCCCCCCTGTCAGATTATGACGCAAGCGTCCTTTGTCAACGCTGATTCAGCTATGCAAAATCTACGTGAGTATATTTACTCCTGAGCGTAGCTACACTTCGTCAGCCAATAAGCTAACCTTAACTGTTACTACAGGCAACGAAATGTGCCTTGACCTACTCAACCCTGGCCTTGCCCAGGTCAACTCATCCAGCCATAACGACGATACCGTCCAGGCCTGAACGGATGCCAGCCAAGTCTGAGACCCTTGCCATAAGCAAGTGAGTAGAGCCGTACCCTAATTTCGGGATATAAAAGATGCAGTCAGATTCTTCCTTTGCTGACGTGTCGCATCCTCCCTCTAGCAAACTTTTGATTAAACTTTCATCATCTGCCTTCTGCAAGCCATCGACTCTTGCCTTCCCTTCCTCTTCTTGCTTAAACAACCTGTTTCCATCTCACAACTCATTGCTCTTGTCATTCCATTGAGATTGTATCCTTTTCTCTTCTGTTCATCACCTTCTACCGTATAAACCCTTGTGACCGGTTCACCTCAAGTTTTCCTTTCTACCTCGTTTCATTCATCGCTTTTCCTCGCCTCCCTTCCATAACCTTTCTCCATCACTCCTCATTCATCGTACATATCCTTTCTCTCATCTAAATTGTTGACTCCTGCCTTTAGGTACGACTCTCTCTCTGTCTCTGACAAAGCCTTTCTTCTTTTCTTGTATCTATTATGATTCCTCAAACACTTGTACATTTTGATCTAACAAATGCATGACCTTTAGTCCTTCCAATTCTCACACCCCCTAGGATCACCAGCTGAAAAATTAGTTAGAGAATAACCAGATGCATGGGATCTCCTTTGGTCACTCACTTGATGATGGCTGGAAGGTTCAATACCTGATTGGGTTGGTAAGGTGGGCATAACGGTCCTGGGAATTGCCATACCAGCTTCCTCGTCGGGCAGATGAGGCAACCCTTCAATCCCTATCACCAGGCCATTTCCCCGATAAGAAAGCCGAGGCGAACTCTGCGGAAAGTTCATCGACACGCTTCTGCCTACAAGCTATCGGAGGAAACAATTAGGAACATCTAGGCAAACCAGATTTCAAGGACTTCACCCCCTGCATAACTAACCAGAATTAAAACCAGTTGGGAAGACATCGCCAGAATGCTGATCATCATCGAGCTAGAAGATTCTCCGCCACCTGTCTAAAAATCAGAAGACTTTTTTTGTTCCTTCTTCTAATCTAAAAGACAGCAACATGCAGCGTGACATATACCAGGCAGCAAAGGTGTCCTGAGACCTACAAGAAACGCAGGAGTCTCACCGGGTACATGTCATGCTCCTTTGAGGTATGATCAAGAGATAGATTCCGAGCTCGCAGCATTCCCTCAGATGTACAAGAAACGCAGGAGTCTGACCGGGGACATGTCAAGCTCAGTGGAGGTGTACTCCCTCCAGCTGTGTTTCCAACATCTGCACCAGTATGAGGACAATCTGACAGGGGCTGTGATAAATAAGATTTCCTGTGGCCGCTTGGAATGACAATTAGGGTATAGAATTTATAGGCGCAGAGAGTTTCTTTTTGAGAAACCAGGAGCTAAAGCTAGATTTAGCTCCCCGCGGCCCCTTTAGCAACGCCACCACGGGTGCTAAACCAGGAGGTAAAGTACCTCCTGGCCTCTGGGGAGCTATAGCGTAGCTAAATGTAGCAACACTATAGCTCCCCAGGTCCTGCCTATCACATGCCATTTTGGTGATAGGCAGGCACCCTTTCACATACCACTGGCCCCCGTATCGGCTGCACACAACAGTCAACATTGTCACCCCAATTATCTCTTATCACGGAACAATAGTTGGGGACATCGGAGGGCACTAAATATAGCTCCCTGCGGTGGATTTTGGCCTGGCCCTGGGGAGCTAAACGTGTGGTGCAGTCGCCGCACTCGCAAGTTTAGATCCCAGCCATACCTCCCGTGGTGGAGATGGCCTTAGGGTATTCAAAATTAAATCATAACATAACACACTTAGCAACATAGTAGTACAGTTAATATAGGGCCTTCATCAGCAAGGTCCAATTGAGTTTTATCCCTTCACACCAGCCAATTTGGCTAGAAGACCTGTCTGATGTATAATTTCAGAAGGGCTAAATTTATCCTATATTAACTGGCATAGTTTGTTGTTTTTGGAAGGAGATTTTCAATCAATTTTTATGATTTTTCACAACTCCCTGAAAAAAAAATTATGTGAAAGGTGTTGCCGATTTCATGTCCCAATTTTGAATGTCCTAAATAAATACCTTGGCTATGAATAATTCAAGCGGCTTGAGTGAAAAATCACCTGCTAAATGCCCCACTGACAATGAGCAGCATCTTCCCTTGTGATTATTCAATTTGGAGCCAAGAAAAGAGCTGGGAAGCCATTACTAGTGCTTGGAGGAGTGCTGGTACACTTCCATAGTTGAACACTTTTGTTTGTTTGCTGTTGCTTTGGCCCAGCACATTGAGCACTTACCAAAGCATGAATTGTTGATTTCTCAAGAGGCCATAGTAAAAAGTGCAAGGATACTTTTAGGATAAGTTTTTAAAGTTGAGGACATCAAAGACCTGCCCATGATTTGGCCTTTGTTGAAATTGTTTGGGCACAAAACCAGAAAAAACATTTTTTTTTTTTTTTTTTTTTTGTGTGAACATGGTCAAAAATGTATCTGAATCAATCTTTACAGGTCAAATAAAGCCTAAATTTTTAGTCTGCGGGGCCTGGGGGAGCCCTAGTTTCCATAGAAGGATGTTAATCCAGACACTCAACCCATACTTGTGGGCTAAATTATGGCTTTTGAGAGCCATGTCCAAATTACTGACCTAAAAAAAAGACTACTTGGCCAAACTGAACAAGGTTATATGTTTCAACTCTGCACACCTGTGTGAGTTCATAAATTTAATAAAAAACAATAATGCATACATTGGCCCTCAGAGGAAAGCTCCACACCATGGCAAAAGTTTGGGGAATGCATGTCAGGTGACATCTAGTAACATCCATTGAAACTCCAGATTTACTTTTGTGTTACTCCACAATGATAAAAATGGCCCCTTTATCCTTATCAAGGAGTTGAATCAGTTCCTACAGAGTTTATGGCCTGAATTGCTCAAGGAGTTATCTACATGTCACCTGACATGTATTCCCCTCACTTTTGGCATGGTGCCATGTGCTCAAATTTTTATTGCAGGCAGGAACAGATGGAACTATGCAATATGCAACTGTAAAGCTTCCCAAACTAATTTAGTTATCATAATTTCACATTTTAAAGTTGTAATCATTTTAAACCTACACTGCAAAAAAAAAAACTCAGTCAACTGCCTGCAGTTGATATGCAGAATGCTCCAGCCAAGCTGCCATCCAAACTCCACCTGTCTGCACATGTAGATTTGTTTGCACAGTCACTGTGCAGCATGCACAGTGACTGTGCAACCAATCTTGGTTGAATCACTCTTTGAGAAAGGTTTGAGTAACACCACAAGCCTCCTTGGAGTTTCTGCATGTCAACTGCAGGTAGTTGAGCCAGTTTTTTTTTTTGCAGTGCTAGTTACTGCACACACAGTCTTGTACCTAGTCTATAAAAATGTCAGACCTGGTACCACTTCCTTTCTCTCATGAAGTTTTGATTCTGATACCATGAATGCTGTGTGTCTTTCTTTCAGGTTTGTTGGAATATTGTTGAGTTTGGATTCCAATAAAATGTGTGCCATGCTAACAATTAGGTGTCTCTTTCTATCAGAGTTTAGTTGTTTTCTGTAAATCCACAAGCACAGGATATCTCACAAGGCCTCAGTGAAAAGCAGAAGAAACCACTTTCCCAGAAGTTCTCACAAATGTGTGGTAAAAAGCAAAATGTTCACTGGCAGAGGATGTATCACAAGGCTGTAGTACAAAGCACATGGATCCATTGGCACAGGATGTCTGATCACAAGGCCTGAGTAGAAAAGCAAAATAATCCACTGGCACTGGATACATCACAAAGCCACTGTAAAAAGACAAAGAATCTGCTAGCACAGAAAGACTCACAGGTGCATGGTGAAAAACAGAAGAATCTGCTTGCACAAAATGTCTCAGTTTCAGAAGTGTGTGGCAAAAATTGGACATATCCTTTGGCACCAATGTTATCAGAGATGTGAGCAAATTGAGAGTTTGATTTTTTTTTTTTTCAAAAGAAATGGTTTTCTAATGATTGAAGTCATGTTTTGTCCTGTGTCAAATTAAAGTGGTACAGTCCCCAAGTACGGAACAAAAGGGAATGAAACATTAAAGCTAGCTGCAGTCTGTGTCCTTGTCAGACAAGGTGGTGGTACTAAGCAGAAGGCCCTGCCAACTCCAAAGGTCCCATGAGGGAATGGTGAGAAGATGAAGAAGAATCTTCTGCTGTGGGAGGTCCCACAATACTAAAAAAAAAATGGGGAAGGATTATGTGCCAGCCCAGGAGACCTTGGAAGAGAAGCTCAAGAAGGTAAAGGGGATGCCAGAAATGTGGCAAAAAGTTCAAGAAATGAAAAAAAAAAAAAATGTAGAATTGATAGGGGCCCTGTGAGCTATCTCATCTTATTGGGCCTGCTATTGTGTGACCTGGAGCCAACTTTATGCACTCTCAAAAAGAAACATCTTGGGCTGCTACCTCTGGCATCCTTCTCCCCAAGCCTGCAAATGTCTTCTTTTGTTGCCTTGTCATTGACAATATTCCTTTTTCCCCACTGTTTCTTATACATATCCAAACCCATGGCAAATATCATCAATTGTGATCTGCTTCTTGAATCAATGACAACCCCAACCACCCCCATAGCCACTCAAGCATTTACCTCTCCTAGAATAAAGCAAAACCATTCAACACTGACAGCCAAAGCACCCCGTTAAACAAGAAAACAAATACTGTTAAATATTTAATTGCAAGGCTCAAGGATGGCTTTAGAAGGGGACAGTGAGATGGGACTTAGTCTTAGTACTGGATCAGATCAAAGCGGGGGAAAAAGATTGTGAAGAACTGATGATTTGATTGGCTAGTAACTAGTCTAAAAATATAGTCTAAGTACAACTGGTCAACTTGTGTTTGAGAAAGAAAAAGAAGCATCAATATAAAAAAGCTAAAAGTGGTTGGCCAGATTATGAAGAATAAAACAGAATATTTTAAGACTTCAACCAATTTTAAATTGAGCCTGAATTCACTGCTTGCGCGTGTGCAACATAGATGGACACATTGTCTTGAACCGACGAACTTCAGTCGTCATTTATATGGCACAATGATGCAATGTCACCGGAAGTGAGGAGCTCAGAGTGTGCTTCCATTATAAGCCGATTATAAGGGAGATGAATTGAATAACTTGACAAAAAAAAAAAATGCGGGCAGTAAAGTCTTCTAGCATAAAGTCACAAGATGAGAAGCCGAATGGGAAATCAACCCTTGATCTTGTAAGCCCCATAATCCTTGCCAGGCACATACGGCTCCCATCTCGAAGCCTATACGCAAGGAGACAATGTGATCAGGGAATACTCTGCAGAGACATCAAGCGGGGCATGTTTTGGGGGGCAGATACGTACTGGAAAGATGTGCTTAGATCGATTGTACCATGCACGCGTCACGACTTTCCCGGCATGACTTTCGTCCTTCTCCACCGTGGCATCGGCGACTAGACGCACGTCGTCGTGGGCATCAAAGTTGAACAATGGACCCGATTTACCTCTGGCTTTCTGGGTATTTAAGTATCGGTTAATCATCGATATGAAGAGTGGTGTTCCATGAACTGGAATTCAATCAGCCTCACAAACATCTCCGTTCGTCTGTCGGTGAATTAATGGACTCACATTCACTATGAAATCATAGAAGGTATAGTGCTAAGAGATAGAAAGAAACGGATGGATTCAGATGTGGGTCAAGGTCATAAGCCAATGATACAAGGAGAAGACTGACATGGGGGATGATCAGATCTTCTTTGATATAAAGAATATCGGCCACAGAGACACCGCGAAGTTCTGGCCATTGACCCCGGGCTTTCTCAAGAAAGGTCGCAATACTATCCCCTTTTTTGCACTAGCATTTAAGGTCGAATTTGCGAGGATTGGTGAGACTGGTTGATATACATTGATGCAGATATAACGGTGAGATACTTACGGTGACCTCTTTACGATGACCGGTTCCGTCCCAGTATGAATATGTAATTTCAATATCCTCTTGCTTGATGGCTTCTTGCATCTTGAGCCATTTCTGTCTTAATTCCTCTCGCTCTTTCCTATCGAGTTCCTCACGGTCCCGGTCTGGTAAGAAGGAAGTATCGACAGTGGGATTTTTGCCAAACTGGCCCTTTTTTGTTGAGCTCGTCGCTGAAGTTGACTTGCACAGTAGGACAATCAGGGCAGGGTTTGAGTATGTGAAACCCATTTTAGGGGTTTTTTCTTTTCTTGAACAGTTTTCAAGATTAATGCCACTCACATTGTTTTTCACCGGAAACTTTTTCATTTGTTGCGGCTGCTTCTTCTTCGTCATCCATGGCAAAAGAAAGATTATACTTGGACTTCTTCTTCTTCTTTTTCTTGGGTTCGTCCTCCCTAAGGAACATTAAACGAGGATCCGGGTGAGATGGTGTAGCTCAGAGTTGTGTGCTGGTGCATTAAGGGACTAACTTGAGTTCGTTGGATCTTGCGGCTTCCCTCATTTTTTCTTCTTCAAGTGCTTGCCGTTTTTGCTGAAAGTCTTCCAGCTTGACTAGACCGACGGTTTGCATCTTCAAACTCTCTTCCATCGAATCAGATTTACCCACGAAACGGTCGGCGCCGGTTCGGTTTCGGTCGGTCTCACGAGTCATCTCGTTCTTCTGCCTCTCGAACTCGTCCTACGAGGAAGATGATGTGAGAGATGGGTAAGAAACGGTACTACGAATAAATCAAGACTGACCATCATTTCCTTGCGTTTTTTCTCGTGCACCGCTGAAATACATAGTCAGACCTATGACCGGATAAGAGCAGGTGATGGTACTACTTACCGATACGGTGCTTCTCTGAAGTGGATGAGGCCATGTTGGAGGGATAGTTTCTATGTCTTGATATGTGTTGGTTTGGTTTTTCTGGGGAGTGTGTTACTGTTGGTGCTGTGCCACAGTGCAACGGTCCAAGGTGGAGCGGTCAATCAGCTCCCCGTCCCCCGGTATCCGAGCCAGCGGGTGGCTCTCCCCGGTGCAGTGACGCGGTGTTGGCCAACTCCCCTCGGAGTCCCCGGTGGGTGAGCAGCTGCTTCTCCGCCATCAACATCGACCATGTCAGTCAAGCGGCCCTCCGATTCTGGGACTCTCATCGCCAAACGACCCAAGTCAGAGGAATCTAACACTCAGCAATTGGTCGTAAGCAGTGATGGAACCGGGAAGGGACAGCTCATCCAATCCGTCAAAAGGTTAACATCATTTCTCTTGTCTCATCCTCTCCTGGTCGTGAACTGACCCTCTGAATTACGGAAAGAACTCCAATAGGACCAGTGGTTTGGCCGCTCCCATCATGGTTCTCAGTGGACACTCGGTGACTATCCAGCGTGGCTTTCACCATCTATTGATCCAGTCAAATTAACTTTTTACAATTCGTTGCGTTGTTGAATTACATATGAAGGCAGAAGTCTTGGACGTGAAATTCGATCTGTCTGGTGACCACCTTGCTTCAGCATCTGTCGATCGAACAATCAACCTGTGGTCCGTCTATGGGGAAGAGTGTCGAAACTATGGCGTTTTGAAAGGTCCCAAAGGAGCCATTCTGTCGATTGACTTTTCGCCTCTTCGTCCTTTGGAACGTCTGTACGCCGGCTCGGCCGACAAAACCCTGACCACATTTGACTTGAAAACCGGGCAGTCAGTGCGTCGACATCGCGGTCACGGGGCCTTGTTAAACTCAATTGCGGTGTCTGGTGCAAGTGGCCACGAATTGGTAGCATCTGCGTCTGATGATGGTACTGTACGAATATGGCGCGAAGATGACAAGGAGCCTCTGGACTCCATCCAACTCGGCTATCCTCTCACCGCGGTGGAATGGAGTGCTGATGGTCAACAGATCTTCGTGGGAGGACTAGATAATGATATTCACTGTTTCGATCTTCGGAAGAAAGAGGTCTCATGGAGCTTAAGAGCTCACACAAATACCATCGCCGGACTCAAACTAAGTCCTGATGGCAGCTTCCTCTTGAGCGCTGGATTTGATGACACGGTCCGAATTGTGGGCCAATTTCTCATCTCAATATTGCCAATCCTACCGCGCTCTATTCATCTGACAGTCTGGACCTATTATATTACTCTTCAATCGGCAGTGGGACGTTCGGCCTTTTGCTCCGGTGACTAGTGCCCATGGTCCAAACGCACCTCGTCGTCTGGTACAAACGCTGTTAGGAGCACCAGCTGGATTTGACAACGTGAATCTAAGACTCTCCGGAGTCTGCTACCTATCGGACAACACACAACTGACTTTGATTTTTCGTCGGGATTTTTTGCTTTCACTTGACACAGCAATTACGCTCGCCTTCGTGGGATGCTTCTGGGGATAAAGTTGCAGTGGGGGCAGCCGATCGAACGCTGTGTATATGGAATGTCAACACGGGTAATATACTATACAAACTGCCCGGCCATAAAGGTACTGTCACCAGTTGTGCCTTCCATCCCAAGGAACCCATCATTGCAAGTGGCGGCGTCGATCGACAGGTGTTCTTGGGTGAAATCGATCCTGCCGCTCGATAATCTGTCAACGTCCCCCCTAGTCCTTCCCAACCAGGGAACCGAAAAACTCTACAGCGCAAAATCTCGTCAAACCCTCCTGGTCGTTTGAAGCTATGGGAATTCAACAATACTTCAACTGGATCACTTCGAGCGACAAACTCATCGTTGTACAGACATAAGTAGCGCAATTGACATGGAGAATCACTCTACAATTATGCTTCCCTGCAGCCTTTATGGTTTACATCAAATTGAGAAAGAAGCTATTCTTGCTTCTTCTTCCGCCCCAGCATGAGCCTTTTCTGGAGCGCTGCAACTTTTACTTAGCCTATGAATCCCATCCAATCCCCTCAGTCCTTCTCTTGTCCATACCCTTGATCGGATTCACTTGGCTCTAGTTTTCTTCCTTGAGATCGAGTCCCAATTGTGGATTGGCACAGGAAACGGCAGACGCATGTCAGGATAGGATACATTGACCACGATTGTGGGAGTGTTGCTGGGGCTTGACTAACTTGAGAGGGTCCACTCAGTGAACACGTGTGCGGGGTAGCAAGATCAAGATGAGAAAAGTTGTATGGTCCTCTGGTGCAAATAGCCCGAGTTGGCATCTCCGCCAATTGAGATTAGGATCATGGAGAGAACGTCCCAGTGCGGATTCACGCTGCTGGCTGGATGGTTCCATTCCGAGTCATCAGCTCGCCTTCTCTCCCTTTTTCCCTTCAACCGCGTTTGGGTTGGAAGAGAGCTTTATCTTCAAGTTGTGTATACTGGATCTGGTTCTCATAATGTGTAGCTCTTCATCAACCAGCGGAATCACATTCGTATTTTCATCCATGTGACCCATTCTTTCTAGCTCCTGCCGTTTATAACCTGTTAGTGTTTTTTTTGCCAGCCCGCCTTCCGCCTGACCGGCGCACAAGAAAGCTCACATAGTTCAGGGGTCGCACCCTTGGAAGCGCGGTGGATGAGCTCATGAACACCTCATGTCTTGATTTCTCCTGCTGGCCTTCAGGCTCAGCTCTATCAGTCTTTTTCTTCCGGCCTATGGATCCCCATCAGGCCGTCGCTATTCTCCAAGGATGGGTTGTATTGGATTACATACATAAAAAAGGTATGGTCACTTGATCCGGATGCAAACATGTACAAATATACACGGGATTCCTCACCTCAACCGAAAGAGAAGAACCAAGCAGCCAAGGGTGTCGGTCAGGTGCACCCCGCTCCGTACGTATTTAGAACTTGAAGTTCTTGAAAATATAAAAATATGTGTAACAAATGGTCATATGGTGGAAACTCCGGATTCGTGATGGGGGTTTGCTGATCTGGTCTTCTGCCCATCTCTTTCCAGCCCATTCAAGTCCATATGTCTACGGCCTTCCCCTTCCCCCATTGAGCTACCCCCTTAAGATACTCAAGTACAGTTCTATTTCTTCCCTATGCGTATCAGGGTATCATCCGTCCCCTGCCATCCTACCTATCAATCCAGTCTCTATATTCCTCACCCAATCACCAGAAGAACAATATAAATACCTCAAGGCGTAGTCACACTTTGGCTAGACTTCCTCAACTGAACCTCGGCTAAATACTCTCTGGTCCAGGTAAGCTCTATGCTACGATACGTACTCCAAGCCCACCTTGGAATGTCAGTCTAATCAACTCACTCTCCCGTTACTACTTTCCTCCATAGAAAGTTGACCTTAGCATACCCCTTCCCTCGAAACATCTCATGGAATAGACGGCGATCCTGTGGGATTATTACATCTCGTTCAACATCATCCCAGTCACTATTGTTGTTGACCCCCACTGCATAATCTCGCCACCGACATCACCTGACATTCCTGCCTGCTCATCCACTCTCCTTCCGGTCAAGTCTGTTCCTCCTCAAGGCAAATAGTAGAGAGCCCTCACGATGGACAACGGAGGACTGGAAGAACTTCTGGCGTCGTTTGCCTCGGAAACATTCGCCATCCAGTCCCAGCCGGAGAAAGACTTGCGGGCCTCCTTGGCCAATTTCTTCACCGTGGGCCACGATCCTAATGGCGCGAGGACTGAGCGACACGGCACCGTCGATGCTTCCGCCGTCCGGCTTCCAGCACACGGCCCCACCCCACCTCGAACCATGGCAGCCGGGAGCCACATGTCGTCATCCTTCCAGGCCAACGAGCTCCCCCCGCATAACACGCCATTAGGGAGCCCCATGCAGGAAGGCTTTTTCCAGTTTTCAGGCCCTCCAGATAACTCCCTCTCGTCTGGCAATTTTCCTGCTGCTCCCTCTCTCACCACTAATGCTCCTCAACCGGTAACGCCCACAATTCACCACCCACTCGCAACCACCGACGCCTTGGGGAACTGTCTGTCCTGCTCACACTCCCTCGCCTTCCTCCCGCACCAACTCCCTCATGCTCCCAATTGCCCCATCCACCAATTCACCACCAACCGTCAAGCCTTTCATCATGCTCACAATCCTCACTCAACATGTTCCTCTCACTCCCCAGCTCAAACTCACCAGCCATCTCAATTTCACTCTGGTTATTGAACGTCAATCCTAGCCTCACACACCCCGTCAACACCCCCATCATCCGCACCATTCCTATGTTTGCTCTTCCATTTTCTTGCTTTTGGGTTACATTATGGGCGAGGCCCCAGACCTCGTGCAACTAGCCCTTCAACATCTCGAATCGTTTCTCACTTATCCTACCCCTCAGTCTCACGTAGCCAACTTCACATCTTGCATCTCAAAAAGTATTCCATGTAGCCGACAAGATTTTTTTTTTTTTTTTTTTCAAAAAAAAAGAAGGATTGTCATGCGTCCGTGCCTTTTCTTTTTTTTTGATTCCCTTCAGATTCCATCATGATCTCTGTGACTCTGCTCCACATGTTTGAAGACCTGATTTTTCTTCCGCCTCATAAACAAGATGATGAATGAAATAATGATACGCCCACAAGGTATGCTTATCTTACATCCGTGCCAGTGATTACACAGGCATTTTCAGCATGTGTTGAGATGGTGAACTAGGATTCTCATCTTATTTCTTTTTTTTAAAAAAAAAAGAAAAAAACAATTGGTGGTTTGAGTTCC
>SMGU01009119.1:0-10395 GCA_004348175.1 Puccinia novopanici
GACATGATTAAGAGGAATCATCAAGCATTCTGAAAATATAGTTTAAATCTAGTGGTCACATCAGGTCTTGAAGATATTGTCAATGGTAGTTTTGGCCCAACTACTACTACCAACCGTTTTCTGTAGCCCCCAAAATACACGTGCCCCAAAGAAAATCTTTTGAAATGAGTGAGAGTAATCATGAAGCATCCTGAAAATATATTATAAATCTAGTGGTCACATCAGGTCTTGAAGATATTGCCAATAGTGGTTTTGGTCCTACTACTGACGGTCAGCGTTGTTCTGTAACACAAGGAAAATATGTGAACCAAGGATAATCATTTGGAAAAAATAAGATTGATCATCAAGAAATCCAAACATATTATTTTCATGTTAGTGTGCCATCAGGTCTTGAAGATATAGCTTCAACTAGATTTGGCCCTCCAAGAAATAGACATGATTAAGAGTTATCATGAAGCATTCCAACAAGAAAATTTCATGTTGTGGGTGGTCATCTCAGGCATCAAAGATATATCCCAGCCATCAAAAACATTTCATTAAGGTTGTTGTAATTAATGCCAACCAAAAATATTCCTTTCTGGCTGTTGTAATTCGTGGCAACTGAAAATATTAATAATTTCTTCAGGGTGTTGTCAAGAATGTCAGGCATTGAAAGTATAGGCCATCCAAGAATCAGCACCACTGATCACAGTGGACCTGACACAACCTGACCCTATTCTTGACCTGTGATGTTCACCGTCAACTCACCAGTCCTATGATTGGAGCAGTGAAATCACCAGTCCCACTCTATGTGACACGCACTATTGTCACGGGGCAAGGATGCATATGAAACCCTCGGTGGTATGCATATTATTGCTGGACGTCGAGGATGCGTCCTGCATTGGTTCGCCCCCGGTGTGGATTATATCCTATTTAAGTGGCGGTGACTTACATCCGGCAACTTGCTTGCGGCATCATATCCCTATCTACAACTACCAACCTGGCGCACAACCGACTTGGACGCCAAGATTGAACGAGGAGTCCTTGAATAAATTTGGGTACCCGATCCACCGTTGGCCTCTTGACAATTCGGCTTGACGGGACGTAAGTGTGTTTCTGATGGTTTTGTTCGCAATTCTTATCCTCTGGCGCCTGCTGAGGATGTGTCTATTGTGGCACCGCCTTACAGCATTGACGTCCCCAACTGCCGCCATGAGAAGAACTCGTATGAAGCTTCCGACTGTTAGTCGAGCCGATCGCATTAGGAGACGTATGAATGCTGCACACGATCTGGCTGCGTTGCACCGGCTCGAACAATCTATGATGCAAGCTCAACAACGCGTCGAACTGATACCCCCGCTGGCTGGTAATGTCATCAATGACCGACACGATACCTTTGGAGACCTCGGTGAAGAGTACAATCCACAACCTGGCCTCGAGGATGATGCAGATGACGAAGATGATCGAGAGTGGGAGTCGTGGGTCACCTTAGAGGTCGAAGAAGTTGATCACATAGACCTGATGGTCCAAGCAAGTAACGAGAGGCACCGGCAGCAAGCAAGGGAGTTCAATTGGACGACCCTGCTCGCGTACCTTCACCCGATTTACATGGTACAAAAGATTAAGACAGGAAATTGGTCCACGGGAGAACCATTCACCGATTTTATGCCTCGCTGCAAGTGTCCCAGCCAAGCAAAGCGCAAGCGGGTGGTAGACCTGGTTGATCTATACAGTGCGTGAAGTGCCATCAACCCCGATTCTGGAATGATTACTTAATTTCTGCCATTTCAGAACAGGATCGCGTGACCATCGAATTCTGCCGGTGTCATCTGGAACCGGTACGATTACTGTACTTAGGGTACTTGGCCGGCTCTCCGGTTGAACCGCAGACGGCATTCTCGACCCGCCTCCTGATTTTTCACAACAACCTATGGAACAACTGCCATGTAGGTGCCTTACCGTTCACAACGGCACTCACCCAATATTTGGAACCACGATCGCGAAGACTCCATGCTCGCAACCGTCGACATGTAGGTATTCTTGTATTGGTTCAAATGAAACGCATACTGATGGCCACCCTCTTATAGGCCAGGGACATGAGGAAGCCATTCACGGCCGCGGTGGACCTGTATCGGCGTTTGGAGGAACAGTCGGACAAGCTCATTCACCAAATGTTGCGTCTGGACGAGCAACAGATCCTCGCCTCGCTTTCGTGCCCAGCTTGCTTTGGGCCACAGCCACTGGACACTTCATCCTACCCAGAGACCACACGTGATCGGTTGGTGGTTTGTCTAGACGGTAACTTTCAGCACCGGCACCACTCCAAGGCCAGTCGGAATTACGAGGAACTCTCCACTCCAAGAATATTTATCAATCAGAGTGAAGTAGATAATGCTACTCGTGTAATTAGGGAAAGTGAGGTGGTAGGGAATACACCGGAGCAAGTAAGATTGAATCACGGTATGTTATCATGATGGACTATGTTAACATATATGATGAACCTTCAGATCGACCAATGTACAGAATCACACAAAGCAGCAGACGACAAGAGAAATGAGTCGACTTGGAAGGGGTGTGACGATACAGGGTTAATGGGTTGCTGCTGCCGACACGATGCGGCCATCTTCCTTGCCAATATTCATAAATCTGGGGAGCAGAGGTGCTTCCCCCTTGCCATCCTTCAACGATTGCTAACCACGATTGAGCCGAATCGTCAATTAGGGGTTCTCTACGACATTGGTTGCTCTTTGGCCAAGTTTGTCGATCTGGTATGTAGAATATCTGCTTGACACTTTTTAACTTTCCCCGCCGTACTGACTGATACATTGGAATCCATTGAAACGTTCAGAGAAACCTACTGGTGCTGGACCGCTCTCGTATGAAGTTCGGCACGTCCGTTTTTCATGCATACGTCCATAACTGGACCTGCCAGTTAGACTATCACCCCCGATTCAACAAAGGATGGGGTCTTTCAGATGGGGAAGGGTTAGAGAGAATGTGGTCCTACCTCTCCCCCTTGGTTAGTCCATTGAGGTATGCAACTAGGAACCACCGATTGGATTCGTTATCGCACCGACTGGCATATCACAACCGAAGAGGAATCAAGCAATTGTGTAAGTATTACTTCATCGTTTCTTTTTGGCTGCGGGGCGGGGACTGATCGGGTTCAACTTTTTGCCATGCCAGCCTATTGGCTCCGTCGCAAGTTCAACAAAGCCGTTCAACGCCGACGTGAGACGCGAAGTGTATTGGCTACCCTCCTTGGCAAGCGTAATCCTCACAGTCCGTCGGGGAGGAACTACACTCAAAATTTCTTCATGCGTCAGTGGGACGCGCAACGGGCATTCCAAGCGGATCACACTGAAGTGGAGGAACGACGAATGAAACAGATGGCAGCTATGTATGAACGAGAAAATGTTATCGAATTGATAAGGTTGGCCCACGCACCGTTTCTACTTTCTCTCCAAGCTAACCTTTTTGGCTTATTTGTAGATGTCGGCTGCGCAGTCCAAGGATTCTTCTGGCAACCGAGTCGCAAGTGAAGGACCTTTTGGACAAATTAGAGGATGAGTGTGAGACTCTGCGAGAGGAAGTCGAGCGGTTATCGGGAGACAATGTCCCTGCCCAGAACGGTGCGTTGGCTTACTTTGGCTCGCTCTACTTGTCCATGCACTGACATCGAAGTGTGTTGGGACTAGCTGAGGAGCGCAAGCTGCGCCTTCTGCTTTGGAGGGCCAAATCAGACCTGTACATGCAGGCAGTGCATCTGAGGGCTGAGAGGCAGCCTCTTCTCGATAGCAAAAACACGGGTTCTCGTCTGGGGACAAAATTAAAGGAAAAAGTTTTCCAGGCTATCAACAAGCGGAAGCCAGCAATAATGAAGCTCATAACGACATACAATGTGCGATACAGCGAATACAAGGTGAAGTTCCCAGACAGTCCTGGCTCAGGGCGGGGTGATGCCGATCTACTTTCGTACAACAGGCTGTGTAGCCTACCTCTGGACGACTCGTTTTGGAATGACGGAGTGTTTTATCACTCCGATGCGCCATGGGCAATCGATCCGGAAGTTCGGGAGGGTATAAACTGTGTTCTTGTGCTGGACAGGATCCAGGAAGAGTTTGAGCTAATTGCTCAAGAGCTTGTTCGCACAATGTCGTGGGCAATGGGGTACCACAATTGTATTTCTAATAAGATCAACTATCTCAAGGACCGTGTGTTATGTGTAGCAGTACAGCTGGGGAGTGGAGAGATGTTGACGGGCTTCCTTTTTCTTTTGGATCAGGTATTGAACTCCTCAAGACCGACGAATTAGGTGTCCCTGAAGATGATCTCGATTGCGTTGTTTTGGGGACTCTGTCGCGGCGAGACAAGACAAAATTGCTTAGGAAGGAACTACTCAATCGGCTTTCAACCCACAACGATCTCATGGAAGACTGGTCAGATAATTTACGATGGCTATGGGATCACTGCCAACCTGCAGGAAATGAGGCTTTCCTTGCAGGTTGGAACTCCTTGTTAGAAGAAATTACTAGGCAAAGAGATGCGCATTTAGAAACTGACGATATTGACGACATATTAGAAGAAGCAGTTTTAGGGGAGGTGGTGGATGATGGCGAGGATGCAGAAGATATCGAGGAGGATAGCGAGAACGAGGCGATCGATGGGGAAAGCGACAACGAGGCATTAGCTGACGCCGCCTGATTTCATGTTGTATTTTGCGCCTGATTTCATGTTGTATTTTGCTGAATTTCTTTACTATGTATATTTTGAGCGTGTAAAAAAAATGTTATGAAAATCATGATTTGGTATTTCTGTTGTTGGGCTAGCTGGCTATGTGCAAGGCACCGGTGGTGCAACATGCACATTTAAGTAAGGACAACACCATGAAGGTAGCTAAATACAACACTGGTGAACTTATGGTCAATGGTTGGATGTTTAGGTCAGGTGGGATTGACTTGCGGCCGCGGGTGTTGGAGGTGCACAGTGTGGAGGTGTTGATATGTGGTGAAGGGCGGGGTGGGTGTGCGGGGTGTGCGGAGGGTGCCGGGAAAAGGGCGGGGACGGTGGTAGGAGTTGGTTGTAGGTGAGGTGTTGAGTGCGGCCGGTGGCATTGCAGCCGGCGGAGGGTAGAGACTTGTCCGATTTTTTGGGTGAGGTGTTGAGTGCGACCGGTGCCGGTTCACCGGCGAGCCGGGTGGGGACTTGTCCAATTTTTTTGGGTCGGGGGTGGGGGGGGAATATGGTGAGGGATTGAGGGGAGGCCAGGGTAGCCAGGGTTGGCTTGATAGGGGATACATGGGTGGTTTGTAGGGAATGAGGCGTTGCCGTGGGAGTCTGTATAGGAGGGGGTTTAGGGGTGGCCACAGGTGGTGTGAATAGGATGATATTGGAAGTCGGATATGCCAATTTGCAGAGTTGGAAATCTTGTTTTAATTTTTCACGGCACATGCACGCATGGCTGCATATTCACAAGAGCATGGCATATGGAATGTGGGAACAACTGGGCAGAAACCCAGTTTCGATTTTGGAACACAAAATATTGTTATTTGATACATTGTACACAAAAGAAAGAAAAAAATGAGGTGGGTCCAACAATTCTTGCAAACACAATACATGCAAAAAAAAAAAAAAACTGGTTTTTTGTCAAAACATTTCGGACAAAGGCCAAATTATTTGGGGCAGGTTTTTGACATCCTCAACTGTAAGTCACTGGGAAGCTGGCCAACAGCCGTCAAGGAATTGGCCAGCAATTCCCTGGCTCCCTGACGGATTGACTGCACCGTCTGGGGTCAACCCAGCAGTTTGACGTCGGTCAACCATGCAGTGCTCCTAAAAAGGAGAAATATTCTCCAGGCTACAACACTCCCGGGGTGTGGGTGCGGTTTTTTCGTGCATGCGAGTCAGCACCCTGGAAGAAGCTTCTATAAAAGGCCTTCTTCCGGTGCCTGGAAATATCTCCTCAATTTCACTTAAATAATATATTCAAAAATAACTTGTCAGTAGCCTGACGAGACCGTCTCTCTTTTAATAACCAAGCAATCGGCCACCAACTATTTGCTGGTTTACTCGCTCGTTCAATTTCCCACCCTTTTACTGTCTACCGACATCCCAGTATTCTTACCAACATGTACTGCATCGCTTACTTCGCTTGCATTCTGGTTGCAGGTATCTGGAGCCTCTCCATCTTCGGCTTTTGATTCCCCAACCTCCGTCACTAACTGTCTTTTTTTTGCCCCTGTGGTTTTTTAGCTGGACTAAGTTCAGCAGTTGAGTAAGTGATGAACTTTTCAAGTTATTTTTAATTGTCTCCAGGTTGATTATCATTTTTTTCAAGCGTTGAACCGCGAGGCGACATCAGATACGACGTGCCCGGCAGCAACTTGAAAGAGGCCGCCAACCCTTCACATGCGCACAATCTACCTCGCGGATACATGGGGGACGGTGCAGGCAGTCGGAGCAGCTTCAGCGGCAGTGGCTTGCCTGACGGCGGCAAACGCCGTCGTGGACACCTGCGCGGTAGAGATGATGTAGGTACCCGTGGGAGGGGTGGTGCCAACGTAGGCCCACCGTCCGCCGGCCGCCCGTCGTCGATACAAGGGCGGTGATAATTCCGGTAGTGGCTGAAGACTACATGAGTGGCAATGGTACATCTCAATAGACGTAGATGCCCCCCTGGGTGCCTCCTATTGCTTGCTATTCATTTTGTCCAATCACACTTGTTAGCTTTGCATCATTCCCCATGTGTCACTTCAGCCCTGCCTTTTTTGCCTCGTATCAGTACATATTTTCTCTCCTGTCTACTGTGCAACGTTTTGCGTCAAAGCATTCGTTGTGAAACCCCTTTGTCGCGCTGTGTGTCACCTGCCAATTAAACCAGTTCCACCAGCTTTCTCACCGTCTTGTGCGTCACTCGGGGGTCGCGGACATGCTCCCGCGAAGGCAGGAGAATGTGGGCAAAGACTGAACTCAACCAAATAAGTCCCTCCCCGGAGGCGCGACCGAATTCGCGCGGAACCAACACGGACGCTGCACCCTATGCCCGCCAGGCTAGTAGAAACCATGATCGCACCCATGACCCCAGACACTCTAGGCCCACCTCGGCCGGACCTCGATGCCGGCCTCAAGTACTGGAATGCCGTGGCCCATAAGGACGTCTCTAATAATGCCGTCCTCGGTGGTCTGTTCTCTTTCTACTCTTCGCTTTCTGTTTTTGCTTTCTCAGCGGTTCTTGACTTTTGCCTTTTTTTATATATCTAGGATTCGGCCTCGGTGTAAGCTGCTTTCTTGCTCTTTTATGTACGCCTCTCTTTTTTATCTTGGGCTCGGTGTTGCACTTTGTATCGCTCGCTTCTTGGAGAGCTATATTTATTGCTGTTTGGTTGACGGAACCACTCCAGAAACTCAACCAAAAACAAATCCTCATTAGATTATTCCAAAATTTGCATGGTAGCGAGAGATCATGGCCGATCGACAATCAGAACAAGCGAGACTTCGCGCTCTTCACAAAACCGCAACAAGAAATGCAACAAACCGAGGAGGCCTTATCCTCGGAACCGACCAAGCCCACGCATTCGCAATGTCATCAACCCTCAATAAAATTAAAGGAATAGACGATCTAACCGACAAAAATTACAATTCATGGACCAAACAAGTCCAGGGAGCCTTAAACGTCATGTACTTCGACAACTACCTCCGAGACATACACTACGAAGATTACTCTGTCAATCGCGATGTCAACGTCATCAATAGAAAATGCATACTCGAATTTCTATTTTCTCGTATGGATGAAAACAACGCCACAGAAACACTGGCAAGATCAGGGTAGGAGAAAAATTCTGGATCTGTTTCTAAAATCCTTTTTTTCCCAGTACCCTAATTTCTCTTTCTGTTTTCTTTTCATTGATTGTGCCCTTGTTTATCTTCTTGTTTGCTTTTCATTGACTTTATTTTAATTTCATTTCATTTGTCTTGCAAGCAAAAAAGAAGAGAAGATAGGCATGCAACAAAATAAAATTCAAGTTGACAACCATCCCTGTAGAGGGACCATGATGAAAAAAAAACACAGTAAGTGTGCTATGGAACATGGAGTCAAAATCCAAGATACACACATCCTTGTAGGAACTTCTGCCATTGAGTATGCAGGATGACACTTGCTCTTGGGTTTCTTTGAGAAGGAGTGCAGCAGTTGGCCTGGAGAGGAGGGATTCCCAGATGCTTCCCCTTCCCTGAAATATACCCCTTAATTATGGATATTTTGACTGCTGATCTTTTGGGTTCACAGGTTTCAACAAATCAAAAATACACTTGTAGAATGTGTGTGATGGTGCTGGCAGGAACCAAGGCTGATTTATACCCATAGGAAATGATTTGGTGGAAGATATATTAAGAGCCAATTTTTAGGGTTTGGGACTACCAATGTACTGGTCAACTCAATATTGTACTGATTTATCATCCTGGAAGAGCAGCTGGCCCATCTAGAGAACAGGTTTCAAGTGGCTAATACAAAGTTTTACACTTCATCTATGCCTCAGCAATGGCACCCTCCATGACTCAACAGAATTTTTGCTTATAAAATCCCTGCACGCATGTGACCTATCTATATCATAATTCCATGTCTTGCTCTCTCCTTATACAGTACACAATTTTTCTCTTTTCCTGGTATTAAACATCAATTTTTCATCTTAAACGACTTAGATGGATCAGAGTTGTATGCAAAACTAACTATTTTTCACTCTCATAGCACAAGGGATGGGCTGCGACACTATGCTGGCCAAAATAGTGTAGTGCAGAGTCCAACAGATTGTGCAGCCACTTCTGTAGCATTAGCATCTCAAAATAGATGATACACTGCACTGCAGTGCTGTCTAATGGAAAAACTGCTAGATAGTGCTCTAACACAGCATAGCAAAGCCCTTTTGTTAAGCCTTTCTCTGTTAGCATTAGAACAAATTTTCTAAAAGCTATGAAAAAAATCTTTATTTGTTGGCTGATTGGTGTAGGCTACGCTATGTCAACACTACCACCAGTGTATTGGTCCCAGTTTTGATGGCACTATAGTTCAACAATGAAGATTTTCTTTTTATTAAATTTCTATTGAACTGAAGTTCCCCAACAAAGCAAAAAATAATTAAAAGATCTCCCTTCAAGTATGGCAGGGAGAAACCTTCTGAATTGTGTGAAGCTGATTAATCTATCCCCAGTGTGAAAAAAGTGGCAAGATGCCCATTCTGAGCTTTCTGAAACTATCACTTGTTTCTCAATCATCACTAGCTCCATAACTGTGCAGTCTTCTTACGCACAATAAAGCCATGCTATAAAACTTTGCATTATTACAGTGATGATGGCCATCACTGTGGAAAGAGGCATTAAAAGTTTCATTTTAAGAGACACAGAAGCCCATTATTTTTGCACTGCTAGTTTCAACCCCATTTCCAGCATTATTCCCATTGGTCTTCAGGATCTAGTGATGCAATTAATGCACCCCAACAAATAATTCTGATAATCTGATCCATCAACACACCACCACATTAATCAGGGAGGCCTGTTTTATTGAAACATAATCTAAAACTAGAAATGAGTAAGATATACACACCACCTCTTTCGCCTCGCTGGATTGTATTCCCACTATGGCCTCCAAAGCAACAAAAATTGTCATTGAGTGGCCAAGCACCCCCTGTTATAAATTGTTTTTTGCACTAAAATATTCATGATTGTGTCCCTCTCTTCGCCTTATACTTCAAATAATTATGAAGAAAGCCAGTCAAATAGATTTCCAAGAACAAAAAAGAAAAATTGTAGAAAAAATGTGTTTTCAATCATCCCTGGAATTTCCTACCTTCCTATAAGAATTCAAAAAGAAATGGAAAGCTTGTATTGCCCCTGTATCCTACAACCTCATGGCTTATCCACAACTCTTCAAATCCTTACTCACCGGAACTGATCCTGGTAAGTTTTTCATATTTTGATTTTGTGTCAGATTGTCCAATGCATTATCTCCAGATTCTTTGTATTTTCAACAAAAAATTAGGAACTTCAATGCACTTGATTTTTCCTCCTGCTGTGTCTATATAGGTTGCTCAACCCAAGGCCATTGTGGTGCCTTCATATTTTGTGTAAGTGAGGCTCTCTATCATGAAATTGGCACAATTTTGCCTCTGGACCCTAGCCGCCCTGCCTTTTCCACTTCTTTCATCAGGCATCAATTGAATCTGGTGTTGGAATGAGTGTTTTGAGAGCTGATGGGTCACAACCTTTCATTTGTTTTTCATGTTCAGCAACTACCCTGCTATGTAAACACTGCAAAAAAAACTGGGTCAACTTCCTGCAGTTGACATGCAGCACTCTCCACTCAAGCTTTGAGTCATCCTCCATGCACCCAGCCCCTCATAAGAAATTAGAATTTTTGCTATGTGC
>SMGU01009120.1:0-10682 GCA_004348175.1 Puccinia novopanici
GAGAATCAGAAGCAACTAAAGCTCATGTCATCGTTACTGTCAACGCCTTCTTCTGTTGTGGTCCCCGGAGGCGGTTGACTGATTCAGTGTTTAAGACTGTGGTTGCTGCTGATGAGCTAGACAGAGCTGGGAACTGGGAACAGCAGACACGACGCCGGTGAGTGGATGATTGTGGAAGGATGAGATTTCATGAGAGAAAGAAAGAGGAAAAGAGTACAACAAAGAAGATGAATGAAACAGAGACATACCTGGGAACAGCAGACACGACGCCGGTGAGTGGATGATTGTGGAAGGATGAGAGAGGAATCCTTCCACATCTGCTGCTCCCAGAACACTAGCTAGACTAAGTGACAGGTGAGTGAAAGAGACAATATCACGGACATGTATGGAGAAGACAGAAAGAAATACAACACTATGTTTTGTAAACTTAACACCCCCCCTTGCTGCATACATGACCAGAATAATGAAAAAGAGAAAGAGAGAAGGAAGAAAGACAGAGAAAAGAAGGAAAAAAAAAAAAAACACAACAGCTGAGACTAAGACACTAGTCCGAACATTAACCGATGTCGTTCGAGAGCCACCCGTGGAAGCGGTTTGGTTAACATGTCGGCTAGCATCTCTTTGGTCGAGATGTGAACGAGATCGACCTTTTGATCTTGAAGACACTCTCGGATAAAGTGGTACTGAGCATGGATGTGTTTGGTTTGAGCATGGTGTTCGGGGTTCCGAGCCAACGCTTCCGCTCCCTCATTGTCAACATGGATAGGAACAGCTGTGTCAGGATGAAGGCGTAATTCTGTGAGAACATGTCGAAGCCACAACGCCTCCTTGCACGAGTTGGACAAAGCCTTGTATTCCGCTTCCGTGCTGGAGAGAGACACGGTGGCTTGCTTCCTGGACTTCCAGGATATTGCTCCATCACCAATGCGATAGGTGTAGGCGGAAGTCGATCGCCTATCATCTCTGTCCTCTGCCCAGTCGGAGTCAGAGTAACCTGAGCAGACTAGGTCACCACCAAGACGAAGCTTCAGGTCTTTGGTGGAGGCGAGATAGTTGAGAACTCGTAGACCGGCATGCCAATGGACATCTGAGGGATCACGAAGGTGTTGAGAAAGTCGGTTGACGACAAATGCCACATCGGGCCGAGTGCACTGCGAAAGCCAGAGTAAGGAGCCGATGAGTTGTGGATAAGGACCACTGGATTGAGGCTCAGAGGGTTTGCGATGGCTGATGTTCTTGAAGTTGATGTCGGTGGGGTCGGACACATGGATAGGAGAGTTAGAAAGGAAACGGGAGCAGAGCTCGTCTATGTAATGGGCTTGGTTCAGGAAGATGTATTTGTTGGGAATATCGCGAGTGATTCGGAGAGAAAGGAAGTGGTTTAGCTCCTCGTTGGCGCCAATCTTGAATCGACGACCAAGAGAGGAGATGAGATCATCAACAAACGACGGTTGACCAACGATGGCAAGATCATCAACGTGCGTAGTGAGAGCTCCAACTAGCTGGTTCGATTCGATTTTGAAGTATAAAGTCGGATCATAGCGCGAATTGGTGAGACCAACCCCAAGGAGGGCTTTGTGGAGTTCAAGGTTCCACTGCCTGGGGGATTGTTTGAGGCCATACAACGACCGATCCAGTTCGCAGACCCAGTCCGGGTGATTTGGGTCTTCGAATCCGGGGGGCTGCTCCATGAAGATCGGCTTGTCGAGACGACCATTCAGGAACGCGGTGGTGAAATCCACTTGACGGCCTTTCCAGCCGCGGGTGGCTAGCAGACTAAGGATCAACCAAAGCGTTTCTAGTCGAAGTGTAGGGGAGAAGATTTCGTCGTAGTCCTGTCCCTGGACCTGGGAATATCCCATCGCAACCAGTCTTGCCTTGAGTTTCTGGATCGATTGGTCGGGGCGGCGTTTGACTTTAAATACCCACTTGGATTTAATGATTCGTCGCTTCACCGGTTGAGGCACGAGTTTCCAGGTCTGCATTCCCAGGAGGGAGGCGTACTCGTCGTCTGCAGCTTTGAGCCACCGATGTTTGTTTGGAGATTTGAGTAATTGACGCCACGTCTTTGGGGTGTCAACATCGTCATCAATGGTGGCATTTTTTGCCCAGTTACCCAAACGATCAGGGACCTTGCGGTTTCGAGTTGACCTTCGAGGGAGAGGGGAGGGAACACGAGGCGGTGACGATGAAGGAGAAGGGGCTGAAACAAGTGGTAAGGCAGGAGGCGAGGGGACAGGAGACAGAGGAGGGGGGGGAAGGGAGGGAAGATCAATGCGCGTAACGCCAGACGGTGTAGTGGGTTGAGGCGCCTTTGGGGAGTTTGAAGATTCAGACGACGGAATGGAGACATTACGCGGCATTGAACGGTCTGTGAGGGAAGGGATGGGAAGAACAGGAGGAGGAGAAGTGGAAGGGGGGGATGATTCGGAGCTGACGATTGAGTCGGAATACGACGAAATGTGGAATGGCTCGCGCGGAGCGTTACCAGGAGCATGTATTGACGCAGTGAGTCGGCGGTCCAACCGAGGCTGCAGCTGTATGTTAAGAGGAGAGTAGGAAATGGGTGAGCTTGGTGCATCAGATGGAATCCTTTGAGAGAGGTTGGGGGTGGACGAAGGAGGAGTTGAAGGAAGGTTAGATGAGGTGGAAGGGAATGAATTACTGTTATTGAGTTGGATCGGTGTGGTGTGTGAAGGTTGGGTCGGGGATGGCCATGTGATTTCCACTTGAACGGACGTTGGTGGAGATTGAAGAGAAGACCCATAGGGGAACACCGAGTCGTCAAATATAACATCTCGAGATTTGATTGTTGATCGTTTTTCAAGATCCCACAGGCGGTAGCCATTACCATCAGACAGGTAGGAGAGAAGTAGTGAGGAACGACCCTTGTTGTCGAGTTTTCTTTGATTTGCTTCTGGTACCTTGTACCAAACAAGGCAACCAAAGGGATGAAGGTAAGAAATGTCGACAGAAGGAAGCGAGAGGATGGAATTGGGAGATTTGAACCCAAGGGGAGTGTGGCATGGGACCGAATTGTGAAGGAAGAGAGTGTGTCGAAGAGCATCTGCCCAGAATGATGTGGGCAGGCGTGAAGAAATAAGGGAACTGCGGACTGAATTGCTGATGGTGCGATTTGTCCTCTCGGCCACACCGTTGAGTTCAGGGGAATGGGGGGGACCAGGATCATGTTTGATGCCGGATGCAGATAAGTATGATGTGAATTCATTGGAAAGATATTCTCCGCCGTTATCGGAACGGAGTGCTAGGATGTTGTGTTGACCGGATTTCTCAAAGGAGGCGCAAAAGAGTTTGAAACATGCGAAAGAGTCACTCTTGGATTTCATCGGGTAGACTGAAAGAAATTTAGACGCATCGTCGATAAACGTAATGAAGTATTGGTAGCCTTCTCTAGACTTGACCTCATATGAGGCAACATCGGAGTGGATAAGTTGGCCAACAGTGGTGGAGCGATGAGAGGAACGCGACTTCAATGCTTTTCTAGGAAGTTTGGACTGAATGCATATCGGACAGTTTTGAACTTCAATTTCATTCAGGGTCGATGGGGTGATGCCATGGGATTTCAGTAAATGTTTTAGCGGCTTGAGTCCAGTATGAGAAAGGCGGAAATGGAAATCCAGAAGAGAATCTTTGAGAGGAGGGGAGGGGACGACTGAACACACGCTTACTGGTTGGGAGGGAAGATAATAAAGATTTCCACGGCGGTAGCCGCGTCCAGTAAGTGGCCCAGAGATGTCGACCTTAGGAGTGGGGTACATATCGCATGATGATTGAGTGAAGACGACGGTAATACCCTCGTCACATAATGCTGCGATTGACAGCAGTGGTTCATGCAGGGAGGGAACAACAAGGGTAGTGACCGAAGTGTCACCACCAATCGGCAACCTAGCAGACCCCTTGTGAGTAGCCTCAACCACGGAATGGTCCGCAAGACGAACTGGGGTGCGATCCGGTTTAGCGTTCTCGACCGAGTCTAAATCCGGCGTCATCGAGAGAGAGCAACCCGAATCCAGATTGGCATCCCCGGACCTGAAGGCGTGGAGAGATACGGACAAGGAGGCCACCACATTGGAAGCTATTAATGCGACCTCGGATCCTGAGAAATCCGATTCATCATCATCATCATAGTCCTGCGAGGATGTGCCAAGAGTGGCAGCAGTGGTTCGCCCGGCCCTGACGGCAGGAGGGTTGGATTTGCCCAACTTCGCCTTGTCCTTTGAGTCGGCCCGTTTCTTATGGGTGGTTTTGTGTTCGGAAATGAGGCGACGAGTGTTGTGACAAGCGTTCAGATCGTGGGTATCCAATTCGCAGAGAGGGCACCATTTGTTTTTCTTAGAAGAGGATTGATCCCCCTTAGGGTTGGAAGGGAAAGTGGTCTTGGCTTTCGAGGAGGAAACAGAGATAATATCTCCTTGAGATCTGCGACGAATCGACTCGTTTCTGAGAGCAGTGACTATGGTGGAAGTTTTGACCCCCTCTTGGTTCAAGAGGGATGACACACAGTTCATCCAATCCGAGGGAAGTGAGCTGAGCAACGCCGCTGAGTGAACATCGTCCGCAGTGAGGGGTTTGGTGGGAGTAATCAGAGCGTTCAGGCGCTCATAGTATTGAGCCATGGCGTCAATATGGGTCTCGATGTCGTCACCCTCCATATGAGTGAGGAGAAGCTTTCGAATCCAATAGACCCGGCCACCAGTCGACGAATCCTGATGGGCATCAGACAAAGCTTTCCAGATGCCAGCCGCGTCTTCTTCAAACTCCCGGATGTAGCGGAGGTTCCCTGAGTCGACAATCTGCATTAAGATGGAGCAGACGGAATCGTTGTCGTCCTCCCAGGAGGAGGAACGGGCTTTCACATCGACCGGGGTAAGGACATACTTGACTTTAGCAGCACGAAAGTACGAGTTGACCACCATGCGCCAGTCCAAGTAGTTGGAGTCCGGCCCAGGAGAACGAAGAACGGGTAGGCAGGAGCTTGAAGCTTTGGCGGAAGGGACCGACATCTGAGTGCCGAGATCCACATTGATGTGAGAAGTAGAAGGTTGTTTTCCTTTGTCGTCGTTAGACATTGTGACTTGGGAAAAGAAAGCTGGATGATCCTTTGATGACCACAGCCAGAGCACACTCAAAGTCCGATTTTTAACGTGTTGGAACTGCCGCGAGTAGCTGGAGCTAGCGCGGGCTCATAACCTGATGAGCTAGACAGAGCTGGGAACTGGGAACAGCAGACACGACGCCGGTGAGTGGATGATTGTGGAAGGATGAGATTTCATGAGAGAAAGAAAGAGGAAAAGAGTACAACAAAGAAGATGAATGAAACAGAGACATACCTGGGAACAGCAGACACGACGCCGGTGAGTGGATGATTGTGGAAGGATGAGAGAGGAATCCTTCCACATCTGCTGCTCCCAGAACACTAGCTAGACTAAGTGACAGGTGAGTGAAAGAGACAATATCACGGACATGTATGGAGAAGACAGAAAGAAATACAACACTATGTTTTGTAAACTTAACAGCTGCTCAAGTTCGGGTGGTACACAGAATAATGAAAAAGAGAAAGAGAGAAGGAAGAAAGACAGAGAAAAGAAGGAAAAAAAAAAAAAACACAACAGCTGAGACTAAGACACTAGTCCGAACATTAACCGATGTCGTTCGAGAGCCACCCGTGGAAGCGGTTTGGTTAACATGTCGGCTAGCATCTCTTTGGTCGAGATGTGAACGAGATCGACCTTTTGATCTTGAAGACACTCTCGGATAAAGTGGTACTGAGCATGGATGTGTTTGGTTTGAGCATGGTGTTCGGGGTTCCGAGCCAACGCTTCCGCTCCCTCATTGTCAACATGGATAGGAACAGCTGTGTCAGGATGAAGGCGTAATTCTGTGAGAACATGTCGAAGCCACAACGCCTCCTTGCACGAGTTGGACAAAGCCTTGTATTCCGCTTCAGTGCTGGAAAGTGATGTGGTTGCTTGCTTCCTGGACTTCCAGGATATTGCTCCATCACCAATGCGATAGGTGTAGGCGGAAGTCGATCGCCTATCATCTCTGTCTTCCGCCCAGTCTGAATCAGAGTACCCGGAGAGTTCCAGTTTGCCACCTAGTCTAAGTTTAAGGTCTTTTGATGACACCAGATAGTTTAGTACTCTCAGAGCAGCTCGATAGTGAAACTCTGACGGATCACGAAGGTGTTGAGAAAGGCGATTCACTGCAAAGGATATATCTGGACGCGTGCATTGAGACACCCAGAGTAGGGATCCGATTATTTGATTGTACGGGCCTGAAGATGCAGGATCGTTAGGAGATCGACGACCGAGGGACTTGAATGAGAGATCAGTTGGAGTTGACACTGGAGTATGTTTACCCCCTAGAAAGCAACTGCAGAGATCGTCAATGTAGTGAGATTGATTGAGAAACACGTGACGCGTAGACTCATCCCGTGTGATTCGTAGAGATAAGAAATGATGAAGCTCCTCGTCGGCTCCAATTTGGAACTTGCCACCGAGAGATTTAATGAGTTGATCTACAAAATTCGGTTCACCGACAATAGCAAGATCATCAACGTGTGTGGTGAGTGCACCAACTAAACAGTCGTTTTGAAGCTTGAAGTATAGCGTCGGATCGTATTTTGAAACGACTAGACCTAGATCGAGAAGGGCTTGATGTAATTTGGCGTTCCATTGACGAGGGGATTGTTTTAATCCATAGAGAGACCTATCTAGCTGACATACCCAATCGGGGTGAGTGGAGTCCTCAAAACCAGGTGGTTGTTCCATGTAGATAACATGATCCAAATCCCCATTCAGGAACGCGGTGGTGAAATCCACTTGACGGCCTTTCCAGCCGCGGGTGGCTAGCAGACTAAGGATCAACCAAAGCGTTTCTAGTCGAAGTGTAGGGGAGAAGATTTCGTCGTAGTCCTGTCCCTGGACCTGGGAATATCCCATCGCAACCAGTCTTGCCTTGAGTTTCTGGATCGATTGGTCGGGGCGGCGTTTGACTTTAAATACCCACTTGGATTTAATGATTCGTCGCTTCACCGGTTGAGGCACGAGTTTCCAGGTCTGCATTCCCAGGAGGGAGGCGTACTCGTCGTCTGCAGCTTTGAGCCACCGATGTTTGTTTGGAGATTTGAGTAATTGACGCCACGTCTTTGGGGTGTCAACATCGTCATCAATGGTGGCATTTTTTGCCCAGTTACCCAAACGATCAGGGACCTTGCGGTTTCGAGTTGACCTTCGAGGGAGAGGGGAGGGAACACGAGGCGGTGACGATGAAGGAGAAGGGGCTGAAACAAGTGGTAAGGCAGGAGGCGAGGGGACAGGAGACAGAGGAGGGGGGGGAAGGGAGGGAAGATCAATGCGCGTAACGCCAGACGGTGTAGTGGGTTGAGGCGCCTTTGGGGAGTTTGAAGATTCAGACGACGGAATGGAGACATTACGCGGCATTGAACGGTCTGTGAGGGAAGGGATGGGAAGAACAGGAGGAGGAGAAGTGGAAGGGGGGGATGATTCGGAGCTGACGATTGAGTCGGAATACGACGAAATGTGGAATGGCTCGCGCGGAGCGTTACCAGGAGCATGTATTGACGCAGTGAGTCGGCGGTCCAACCGAGGCTGCAGCTGTATGTTAAGAGGAGAGTAGGAAATGGGTGAGCTTGGTGCATCAGATGGAATCCTTTGAGAGAGGTTGGGGGTGGACGAAGGAGGAGTTGAAGGAAGGTTAGATGAGGTGGAAGGGAATGAATTACTGTTATTGAGTTGGATCGGTGTGGTGTGTGAAGGTTGGGTCGGGGATGGCCATGTGATTTCCACTTGAACGGACGTTGGTGGAGATTGAAGAGAAGACCCATAGGGGAACACCGAGTCGTCAAATATAACATCTCGAGATTTGATTGTTGATCGTTTTTCAAGATCCCACAGGCGGTAGCCATTACCATCAGACAGGTAGGAGAGAAGTAGTGAGGAACGACCCTTGTTGTCGAGTTTTCTTTGATTTGCTTCCGGCACTTTGTACCATACTAGGCAGCCGAAGGGATGCAGGGTCGATGGATTAGGACAGGGGAGGTCGAGAAGAGAGTTAGGGGAATGAAAGCCAGCTGGAGTATGGCATGGGATGGAATTAAAGAGGAACATGATATGGTGGATAGCATCTGCCCAGAAATATTTGGGAAGACGAGCTTGAACGAGCGCGCAGCGAACTAGATTGTTGATAGTGCGGT
Organism: Puccinia novopanici; assembly: GCA_004348175.1. Lineage (NCBI taxonomy): Eukaryota > Fungi > Basidiomycota > Pucciniomycetes > Pucciniales > Pucciniaceae > Puccinia > Puccinia novopanici. The sequence goes on from SMGU01009120.1 coordinate 8,240, forward strand.
TCGTTCTCTCTGCTATGCCATTGGATTCAGGGGAGTGAGGGGGACCAGCATCGTGGGTGATGCCGGACGACTGAAGGTAAGAGGTGAATTTGTTGGAAAGATATTCTCCGCCGTTATCGGAACGGAGTGCTAGGATGTTGTGTTGACCGGATTTCTCAAAGGAGGCGCAAAAGAGTTTGAAACATGCGAAAGAGTCACTCTTGGATTTCATCGGGTAGACTGAAAGAAATTTAGACGCATCGTCGATAAACGTAATGAAGTATTGGTAGCCTTCTCTAGACTTGACCTCATATGAGGCAACATCGGAGTGGATAAGTTGGCCAACAGTGGTGGAGCGATGAGAGGAACGCGACTTCAATGCTTTTCTAGGAAGTTTGGACTGAATGCATATCGGACAGTTTTGAACTTCAATTTCATTCAGGGTCGATGGGGTGATGCCATGGGATTTCAGTAAATGTTTTAGCGGCTTGAGTCCAGTATGAGAAAGGCGGAAATGGAAATCCAGAAGAGAATCTTTGAGAGGAGGGGAGGGGACGACTGAACACACGCTTACTGGTTGGGAGGGAAGATAATAAAGATTTCCACGGCGGTAGCCGCGTCCAGTAAGTGGCCCAGAGATGTCGACCTTAGGAGTGGGGTACATATCGCATGATGATTGAGTGAAGACGACGGTAATACCCTCGTCACATATGCCCGCAATTGACAGCAGTGGTTCATGCAGGGAGGGAACAACAAGGGTAGTGACCGAAGTGTCACCACCAATCGGCAACCTAGCAGACCCCTTGTGAGTAGCCTCAACCACGGAATGGTCCGCAAGACGAACTGGGGTGCGATCCGGTTTAGCGTTCTCGACCGAGTCTAAATCCGGCGTCATCGAGAGAGAGCAACCCGAATCCAGATTGGCATCCCCGGACCTGAAGGCGTGGAGAGATACGGACAAGGAGGCCACCACATTGGAAGCTATTAATGCGACCTCGGATCCTGAGAAATCCGATTCATCATCATCATCATAGTCCTGCGAGGATGTGCCAAGAGTGGCAGCAGTGGTTCGCCCGGCCCTGACGGCAGGAGGGTTGGATTTGCCCAACTTCGCCTTGTCCTTTGAGTCGGCCCGTTTCTTATGGGTGGTTTTGTGTTCGGAAATGAGGCGACGAGTGTTGTGACAAGCGTTCAGATCGTGGGTATCCAATTCGCAGAGAGGGCACCATTTGTTTTTCTTAGAAGAGGATTGATCCCCCTTAGGGTTGGAAGGGAAAGTGGTCTTGGCTTTCGAGGAGGAAACAGAGATAATATCTCCTTGAGATCTGCGACGAATCGACTCGTTTCTGAGAGCAGTGACTATGGTGGAAGTTTTGACCCCCTCTTGGTTCAAGAGGGATGACACACAGTTCATCCAATCCGAGGGAAGTGAGCTGAGCAACGCCGCTGAGTGAACATCGTCCGCAGTGAGGGGTTTGGTGGGAGTAATCAGAGCGTTCAGGCGCTCATAGTATTGAGCCATGGCGTCAATATGGGTCTCGATGTCGTCACCCTCCATATGAGTGAGGAGAAGCTTTCGAATCCAATAGACCCGGCCACCAGTCGACGAATCCTGATGGGCATCAGACAAAGCTTTCCAGATGCCAGCCGCGTCTTCTTCAAACTCCCGGATGTAGCGGAGGTTCCCTGAGTCGACAATCTGCATTAAGATGGAGCAGACGGAATCGTTGTCGTCCTCCCAGGAGGAGGAACGGGCTTTCACATCGACCGGGGTAAGGACATACTTGACTTTAGCAGCACGAAAGTACGAGTTGACCACCATGCGCCAGTCCAAGTAGTTGGAGTCCGGCCCAGGAGAACGAAGAACGGTAGGCAGGAGCTTGAAGCTTTGGCGGAAGGGACCGACATCTGAGTGCCGAGATCCACATTGATGTGAGAAGTAGAAGGTTGTTTTCCTTTGTCGTCGTTAGACATTGTGACTTGGGAAAAGAAAGCTGGATGATCCTTTGATGACCACAGCCAGAGCACACTCAAAGTCCGATTTTTAACGTGTTGGAACTGCCGCGAGTAGCTGGAGCTAGCGCGGGCTCATAACCTGATGAGCTAGACAGAGCTGGGAACTGGGAACAGCAGACACGACGCCGGTGAGTGGATGATTGTGGAAGGATGAGATTTCATGAGAGAAAGAAAGAGGAAAAGAGTACAACAAAGAAGATGAATGAAACAGAGACATACCTGGGAACAGCAGACACGACGCCGGTGAGTGGATGATTGTGGAAGGATGAGAGAGGAATCCTTCCACATCTGCTGCTCCCAGAACACTAGCTAGACTAAGTGACAGGTGAGTGAAAGAGACAATATCACGGACATGTATGGAGAAGACAGAAAGAAATACAACACTATGTTTTGTAAACTTAACAGCTGCTCAAGTTCGGGTGGTACAGATTGTGAGAATAGGCAAGAC
>SMGU01009128.1:0-7500 GCA_004348175.1 Puccinia novopanici
CATAAGCTGTAAAGGAAGGAGATAAAAATAGCCTTGGTTTCATGCTGGTTTCATGGCTTGCAGAACTTTCTAGGGCAAAGCGGCTTACAGATAGGTGAAACAGTATCCTATGCAGAGATTGATTGTTTCAGGCAGTCTTTTCCTTGTTGCATCAGACTTGTGGTTTCTGTGTTTGGTTGATTTTATCTGTGAATCTGCCGTGACTTGTGCCATTCCTGAGCTTGTGTCTGATCCTTCTGAGTCCCGTGATTTGTCAGTGATTTGTTCCTGGCCTGGTGTCCTTTCTTCTTTGATTTTTGGCTTACCACACCAGCCCCAAAATTAATTTATTTTCTTGGTGGTGCTCTTGATAGAGCTTTAGTTGGCTGGGTCTGATAGTTACCCTTATTATTTTTTTGGAACTTGTATAGCATGAGAAGAGCCAATACAGTGTGAAGCATGGTCATATTTTATATGCAAGATGAGCACTGTCTGAATTCAACCTGATCTGTTTTCCAAAGACTGGGCTTTTCTGCTGCCAAGTCGCTTTAGATTGTGACGGGCAACACCAACAGCTCAGGGAAATGGAAATGAAAACCATCTCTTTTGGATATGGGAGCTGTCAGACCAGCTGGAGGATCATAAATATAATACCTGTGTGGCATTTGCCATTTCAACTGGTTCAAGAAAAAATTTTGACATTAAATTCAAAAGACATTTTTCCTTTTCCTGGACATGATTTTTTCAGACTATTCTCACATTTTTCCCAAAGTTACCACCTTTCAGCCACTGAGAACTTTCATCTCCTCTGAGCACCTCCACCGCGGGCGCTAAACCAAGTTTCTATCCCCCGTTTAGTTACCCAAACCCCAAAATCACCTTGCTCCAGGGCTGCTATCACAGCCTCTATTTGTGTTGGGCGCCAGCTCAGGCGGGATATGGACTCCACATTGGGAGCTCCACTCCCTCCCAATGAAAATCACAAAATATGTGAAATTTTTGGGAAAAACCAACTACATATATCACTTCTCCCCCAAAACTATCCACAAACAAGATATGTATATCTATATCCATTCCACTTCATTTCCACCTCCACCCTCCACCTCCCCACAATGGCATCCAAAACGTCTGAAAACATACCTGACCTTGACAAAGAAGGATTGAACAATGCCAAAGAAGAGGGAGATGACAGTATTCCTATCTCAATTTCAACCTTTTTTTTTTTTTTTGAAATGTTATGATTTCTATTCTCTCTCTCCAGATCAATCACAAACCCTCAGTCCAAAAACAAGAGCTCCACCCCGCACCAGAAGAACTACTCCGATCCAGAAGATGTGCTCCTGTGCAACACCTGGCTTGAAATAACACAGGATCTGATTTTTGGCACAAACCAAACTGGTGATTGTTTTTGGAATCATGTAACCAAGAAGTACCAACCAAAGTGGACCCCCCACCTCACAAACTGCCAAAGGCCTCAAGAGCCGGTGGGGAATTCTCCAAGGGGTCCTCAACAAATTTAGTGGTTTTGTCGAGCAGATCAACAACCAAAATCAGAGCGGCTCCACCAATGAAGATTGGCTCACCTATGCCCTGTGACTGTACTCCAACATGTACAAGAAGTTTTTTCCTCACTTAACATGCTACAAAATTCTTGTTAACGCTCCAAAGTGGAATGAATAGTTTTGCATCTTGGATCAGCAGAAGATGAAAAAAACCAATCACAAGAGACCACAAGCTCCCAGTCCATCAAGCGAGCCTCCAGCATTGACTCATTCAAAACAGCCAATCACCTGTGAGCCAGGAAGCAGTATCAGTTTGGTTAATGAGAATTCCGCTCCAATCACATTAAACTGACTTACAAGAATCAAGAAATCAAAAAATTTACATCAAAAAGAATTATGGCAAGAATCACTTGCAAAGGCTCAAGCAGCCATGGTCAAACAAATTAAAAGGCAGAACAAACTTATGGCCTATCAAAGCAACTCAATGCACATTTTGGCTGAAGATTCTTGATCAATGGTTGAAGACCTTTTTATAATCAGCAAAGACTTCTCAAAAATGGACAAATGCACACAAAATTACTATGAGTTGAAAATAAATTTTTCTGAAATTTAAAAAATTAAATAGGTATCTGTGTTCCTCTCACATCTCCTGGAAATCAAAAGCTCTGATTGATTGTTTTTCTTTCTCTCATAATATTCTTTCTCATTTTTCTGGTTGGATTCTTTCCTTTCTCTCTTGTTCAAGCTTTTTTTTGCCAAAGAAATATATTTGAATGATGAATTACCTCAATATTTGAATCTAAAACTGCAAAAATAAAAATCAATCAAGTGCCTGCAGTTGACATGCCGCATGCTCCAGCCAAGCTGCCATCCAAACTCCACCTGTCTGTATATGTAGATTTTTTGGCACAGTCACTGCAAAGCATGCACAGTGACTGTGCATCAAAGCTTGGTTGAATCACTCTTGGAGAAAGGTTTGAGTAACACCATAAGCTTCCTTGGACTTTCTGCATGTCAACTTCAGGTAGTTGAGCAAGTTTTTTTTTGCAGTGTAATTGCAAGTGTTTGAGAGAGATTAAATTGAAATTTTTTGAGTAGGTGTTAATACAAACAAAAATAAATTTAAAAAAATAAATAAAAGAAATAAAATAAATAAAAGAAATAAAATAAATAAAAGAAATAAAAGAAATAAAAGAAATAAAAGAAATAAAACAAAATAAAACAAAATAAAAAAGAAAAAAGAAAAATAAAACAACTATGAATGGGATTGAACCTTCAACAACCATAAGTGCCTAATAAGGTCATTCCTCAGCTGATAATTAACTTTGAGTTAGTTATTTGTGGGAAATTAGATATGAATTGAGAGTATCCTGTGTCTCTGACCAGTTCCAGAAGCCTAGCTTGAAGAATTCCAAAAGCTCTTCCAACATCTTTTTGAAAGGCTACCTGCATTTTAAAAAAGGTCTAACAGATGTTTTTTATTTGTGTCAGTATATGTTACAAAATGATTTACAAAATGATGTACAACATAATATCCTACCTTTTTGTCGAGTCCTTGACACTGCAAAAAAAAAAAAAACTTGCTCAACTACCTGCAGTTGACTTGCAGAAAGTCCAAGGAAGCTTATGGTGTTACTCAAACCTTTCTCCAAGAGTGATTCAACCCAAGCTTTGATGCACAGTCACTGTGCATGCTGCACAGTGACTGTGCCAAAAATCTACATATGCAGACAGGTGGAGTTTGGATGGCAGCTTGGCTGGTGTATGCTGCATTTCAACTGCAGGAAGTTGATTGAGTTTTTTTTGAAGTGTGAGGTGCCAAGTGTCAGCTTGCTACTAGTTAGAGACAAGCTAACAAATAGCCCAAATAAATAAATCAACAAAATATAATAAAGAAAAAGATAAAAAAACTAGGTTTTTGAGTGAGAAGTATTTGAAAATCATCACTCCAATGGAAATTTTGTCCAAAATAAACTAGGGTCATCATCTTAACCCTAAGGCTAAAAACAACCCTTTCTGCTACTTTATTATAGCAGAAGTAGTAACTTAGCCAAAATCATTAGGAATCAAGTTAAAAACTGTAAAATTAAATTTCTAGGACTGTCACAAACCCCTATAGAAGAATCTGAGAGTTTCAGAAGTATGTACTTGACATGCACAAACATACTATAAAGATAAAACCTTATATTAGCTAAAAATGACATATCATATCACCTCATGGGAATATTCCAGTTTCACCATATGCATAGAAATTAAATAAAAAACAGGATCAGTAGAAAATCTACTAGCCTGGAAGCGTTTACATGAAAGCCTTGGAAGATCTTCAATACAGATGATGACTGATCCCCTAAAATGAACAACATCTGTTAATCTGATCTGTTACAGATCCCACAGCTCCAGGATATGCTTTGAAAATCGTCCCAATTCTCTCTACACCTCTTATTTAGTCTCAGAAGGCCCAGGAGCAGACTTAAAAATAAGCTGTTTTGTCCCCTTGGCAATATCACTCAGACTTTTACCACCAGAAATTGATTTAGCCAAAAATATCACCCAGGACCTCTTTCCAGTGAGTATTTCCTCTAAGTCCCCTCTAGTGCTTCTAAATTTCATCATCTACTTGTCTCGGACCCTACAGAAACCCTCTGTAGCACCCCTGAGACTCCCTTGAAGGATTTATTCTTCCAGGAGGAGTAAATATCCAAAACTCCTCTAGAAGTCCTTCTTCATTTTATCCCTGGGCACCTCAAACACACCTGATTTATGAGGCCCCAGAATCTAAGCTTACTACCAGGCCTACTTCTGGTTCCAATATTTAGAGGGTTCCATAAAAGCCCCTGTTGAACAGGCCCTCTGGAATTTATTACACCCTTTAATTTATTTTGTGTCCCATTTCATGCCTCTCTTCTTTTATTTTCTTTAAGCCCAAAACTTAACCAAACCAACCAAAAACATAATCAAATTTCTTCCAAAACCTTAAAAATATTATCTATATAATGTTGTTTATCTTTGCAGCATGTGTAGCTAGAAGGATCTAGTCCTTGGCATCACAGCGGCTGACACCAAGATTGTTTTCACAAGGGTGGCCCAATCCGGATAGATTCCATTGGCCAAAAAATATCCTTTTGTGTACGTGTTTTGATTGATTTTTTACTTGCATTTGGGTGCCACTCCATTCAACATGTCCCAGAAAAGTGGTGAGTGATCAAGAATGCTGATGTCGTTATGTGAACCAGGAATTCAAAAAAAGGAGTGCCATATCCATATATCATATGAGGCAAAAGCTTCAATAAATATGATGGGGTCTGAAATAGGTTCAGTAAACCATTAAACAGAGCAAAATTAAAAAATCACCTACCTTTTCTTTACCTGTAAACTGCCGAGCCCATCCCATTGGGAAGTTCTTCCACTGCCAGTGCATGCAGTCAAGAGAAAAAAAGCATTCCTGGGAATCCCCTTGCCTTCCCAAAAGCCAGAAGTCTCTCAACATCCTCCTTGTGGGGTATTGGTGGTACTTGTCAACCACAGAGGTAATATCAACATACCTGACATTCCATATCAACATACCTGAAATTCCCCAGTATTTACAATGAAATAATTACGTAATTAATATTGTTGAATTATTTAATAAGTTGTTAAATTATGTAATAAGTTTTTAAAATATTAATATTTAATATTATATTACTTGTACTATACTTTATCAGAACAAACACAGTACAATTAATGTAATATATGTACCACAATGAGTAAATTACATGACAAGAACAGTAATGAAACCTTAATAAACTTTAACACCTTGATTATAAACTATTATAATAGGTTTTGCCTAGTTTGTCTGACCTCAAAGGTTTTTGTTTAATTTTGCCAGGTTTTTTTGTCTATGCACATTTTGTCCTATTATTTTATATTTTATTTTACTTTATTCTATTATTATATTTAGCCGTAAAATATAACATAAAATAACTTAACTTACAAAATATGCGCCTCAAATATGCTTATAAATATTATAATTGATAACAATTAATTATTTAAAGCTTAGCCCATCATTTGATCTGTATCCCATAATGAGGCGTCAACAGGAAGTAGTTAACAAGTTGTTATCAATCTTATTCCCATCAAATGATGTGCATTAATTAAAAGTTAATTAACATCATTAATTTGAGCGCCAACAGGAAGGAGATAATAAGTTGTTAACAACTTTATTCACATCAAAAGATGTGTATTAATTAAAAGTTATTATCATCATTAATTTGAGCGCTGCCTGGAAGGAGATAAAAATTGTTTTGTTAACTTTAACAGCATCAATGATGTGTACTTTAATTTAAAGTAAATTACCATCATTGATCTGTTAATATTAACCTAGTAATAATCCAAGGGATTAAATTTGTTGATCTTGATCCCAGTGCGCCTCAAAGGTCCCACAAGGAAGATATTGGGCGCTTCTGAGTGTCTTGTTAGAATATTTAAGCACCAGCTTCCTCTGGTAAATTCACCCAAGCCTACCAGTCACTCATAAAAGCGCATTCATCTACCAGATATTATTATAATATCTACCAGACAGTCTATAAATTATCCAGCAGCCTTATTAGTGTTCTTGACACTGGATCACGCATCCACCATCATACACACCACTTATTGTCTGCCCTGAATACACTTGTAGTGACTTATATAAGTCTTGAAGCACATCTGAACCACTACCACCAGTTGTTAGTTGCTCTCCAACTATAAAAACTCGTTGAATTTTAAACAACACAAAGCGGATGGATTTATGTTAGGAGAGGCTATTCAGAGAGGACGAGCAGAGATAAATCAGAAGCAGGCTGAAAGAAATGAGAAGGAAAATAGGAAAACAACAGGAGAAGAAATACGGAGATTAGTTTTTTAGCCAACAACAACAAGAGAGGAAAGACAATAGGTAAACAAACAGATTGATGTGGAGATTTCTTCTGATCTGAAGGTAGGAAGATGAAGGTGGGCAGTTTGTAGATGTTGATAGTTGGGCTGTGAGAGAAGTCAGATCATGAGTATTTTTGGTTGAGGTAAGATGGATTAGAGAGGATTGAATACCGAGCGCAATCTATCTTGATGACAAGGGAGACAAAGAAGTTTGAGACGGTCTTGATCTTGAGGTCTTGACGAGTCTTGAGGTCTTGACGAGTCTTGAGGTCTTGACAAGTCTGAAGAGTGTAGAGTAAAAGCGAATTCCCAGTTATAGTCTGACTTAGACGGAAACCCTAAGCGAATGTCATCAAACTAGGTTTCACACTTATGTTGTGTCGAGGAGGCTAGACAGTGCACACACAGAGAGCGTGCCGAGCTTGTTGCAGCAGGCCAAGAATTCAACACCAACCCTTATAAAGGCCCAACCACGTAAGTAGTAGCTACTTACAACATCAAGAATATTCCCTGACTGTCTCAGCAGGAAGAATCCATGTATACTTACGGGATTTCCCTCCCTGAAAAGGTTGAGAAGAAAGCTTTGCAAGATTTAAATACTTGAAGCTAATTATCTTTAATAATTATTATTCATAGGAATTAACCATTACACTTACCAAACTACCACAAAATCAATCACTCATAGCACAACCAGTGCTCATAAACACTTGGTTAGTAGCATTGAGGCTGACACCAAGAGCATTAAATTTTTGAGCAAGTTGTGGGTGGGATTCAACTTGTTTACAATAGATAAGAATAGCTCCCTAGACATTTGAAACCTTCGGAAAAGAGGTGAGGAGGTAAAATTGATGTAGGAGAGAGATAATGATTGTACAATAATTCATACCCTTCCTCAAAGGTTTGAGGCAAGTTGGTCATACGTCCTTTCTTGGAGCCACCAGGTTTCTTGGTTTCATCATTGTTTTCTAGGAGGAGGGGAGCAACAGACTGTGCCATCATTTTCAGTGTTTGTTTTGATTTTCCACAACGGCAGCTTGAGATTGAATTATGTTGCGGAGAATTTTTGATTGATCCATCATTCAAGGCAGAGTGGTGGATGGATTGGCTTTGATTGGGGTTTTTGGGA
>SMGU01009128.1:12500-14141 GCA_004348175.1 Puccinia novopanici
GTGGGTGCCGAGTCAGCGACTGTGCCGACGGCGCGACGGACGACGTCCAGACGTCTGCTGGTACCAACTGGGCCGGCTGACATGTGAGTTGCACCAACAGCCCGCTTCATCAAAAAAAGACGACCTCCATCCACTAGCCGTAGGGAGTTCGATGGGCCGATGGGAACCGCCGCATTGTTTAAATGTTCAGAAACCTCGATGGGAAGCGCTTGGGTGGCTACGGCTAACAGGCTGACGATACAAGAGATGAGCATCGGCGAGTATCGGGATGTGGAAAAAAGCATGGTTGATGCTAATAATCAAATGCGAAGGGCACTGAAAGCGGGATTGATAGGAATGATATTGCTCGCAAGAAGCAAGGTGGAAGATGGCAGGTTGGAGGGAACGAGGTAGCCGCAGTGGGGGTATCGGAGGTAAGCAGCGAAATGAATGATAATAAGATGATGGTAGGAATCTTGAAACGAGACGGGCGGATGGGTTAAATATTCTCAGAATGAGGCACTGCACAACACGGCCGCCCCTAAAACAGAGGTCTGTGGGGAAGAGGGCCTGGAAGATTTTCAATTTGTACAAAATGCTGAGGTTTCAAGCTGATTTTGATGCAGCTGAATGCATCGCCCAAGAAAAGGGACTAGGCACTGATGGGCGGTGGGCAATGACCTGCTTGGCGGAAGGTAGGGCGTCCAGCCATGTTGCTTCGCACTGTCATGGCACGATGGATTGCGTTGTCGCTGGAAACTGGCCAGTGGCCACGCAATGCCACTTCGCTTCCCCCCACCGCTGGCTTTTTGGATGCTCGATCCAGGGTCGACAGGGGACGACGTGCCAGAGACGACTGTTCATGCTCGAGATTCTGTACGCTAAGACTGTGCGTAAGTCACAACTAAACAAATATGTCATAAAGGGTGACACCCTGTCCGTCACGGATGTTGAGTCAAATTTTCCAAGTGCAACATGTTCGAGGGTGAGTTCAATTCATGATTGAGATGTATGACTCGGTGCGGTAGAACCGCCGTGCTGCTGGATCCAGCACCGGTCGGATCCAGGACTGAGGAAGCGGAAGGGTGGCATGACAATGCCGGGCCTTGCTGCATACTTTGTTAAACCACTCAGCTTCACGCCCCTCTAATGCCAGACCCTCAACATTTCAGCTCAGGAGTATCAGGGTAATTGGGTGCTATATGGCTGTTACTATGAAAATGACCTGGTGATGGATCAGCTGTCCCTGTAATCCATGTTATTCGAAACAAGTGAAATGCGATTGTTGGGGCGAGGCAAAGCTACAAAATTGGCCCCGCTACCTAATTAATGACCATGGGTCCCCACATACATGCGACAGTCGAGGCCGCCAGTACGACCAGCAGCTGACTTCAGACTGTTCACCCGGCGCGTCTGAGGTTGGCGAGCGGCGAACTCATCTGATTTCACCTGAATCCCTTCGTAAAAGCCAAACGATGCATCAGAAGTCCTAAGTGGAAGAATATTGCGGTCCTCGTGCACTATTCACTGCCTCCAGTTGTTTTTGGAAGATCTTGGACCACTCCAATCGTGACCCCGTCATAGCGATTTATGGTATTCAAAATTCAGACATAAAATCATAAAGCCATTTCACATAAAAATTTTTCGCAGGGAACTGTCACA
>SMGU01009138.1:0-10217 GCA_004348175.1 Puccinia novopanici
CATCTCCACCCGGACAGCCGATTGAGCTGGAAGAATCGGCGATCGGATGCTCAGAATACGCCAACCTATCATTCAGTTAGTGTTTCATAATTCACACAAAACCCAATTTTTTTTTATATCAGCGGTCCAAATCTAAACGAGATAAAATTTCACACCCTTTTCTATCCTTCTTGTTTTCTCAATTGTCTCACTACAAGGTACAAAAAAATCAGGTCAATCAAGAACCAGATGTTAATTGAATCTTCATGGGATTGGAAGCACTGGACCTTGCCTGTGGTGCCTAACTCAAAGGTGTCTACTTGCAAAGCCCCCTTGGTTGATGATGAATCGCGCCCCGTGGCCTCGACACCGGCATCGGCACGTTTATAGTTCCCAATACAAAGTTAAAGGGATTCTGATTGAGAACTGAAAATAAAACCAAACTGCAGAAAACAAGAGAGACATCAGAGAAATGAGACACAGAGAAGACAAGGAAAAGAAGGCCTACCACGGCTGAATCAAGAGTATATAGAGGTTGAAGACAAGACAGGTCTGAAGACAAAATATGAGAAGAATCTGAAAGTGAGAACAAAAGGAATCATAAAAGAAAGGTTAATTTGACATCAAAACACTTGAGTGAGAAAAGAAAGCATGACTAAGAAACAAACATCTGAGAAGCAATTTTTTTGTGTTGAGGAGGTGAGAAGGCGAAGATGGATTTGTATGATCTTGAGATTGAGGTCTTGAAGGTGTGCTTGAGCTTGACACAGATTGAGAAGAAATCAGCTGATTGAAGAGAGGAAGAGAGAGTTGGACGGGGATTCTACTTTACGAGTTGGATAGAGCTGATGCTGGTGATCGATCGACAAGATTTCTTGAAGAGATAATTGAGGGAGTTCTAGTCGGATTGATCAGTGAGGATCCTTCTGTCTTGATCTTCTCCCTTTTTCTAGCAGCCCGGTATCATCATTTGAGCCCTAACCGACACAAGAATGAGTAACGAAGTATCGGTTGCGACACACAAGTAGCACAAAAGTGACACCAGCGTGTGACATGGTTGAAAAAACTCAAAACTCAACACAAGTGAAAGATCAGTAACGCCACCAATACATTCAGTTCACCGAAAACTCATCGATTTTGGCCATTTGAACTACTCCCCATCTCTCTTGATGAAAATGGCGCGAGATGCCTATGATACGGCACCAACGAATGCGTAGTCTGGGAGCATCAAGGCAATATCTGATGAGTTCAAGAAACATTCGAACGAGAACTCGCCAACCAGTTGGATTTTGAAGAGCCTAGAAGCTGGAGATGTGATTCAAGGAGTTTGGAACGTAGAACAGGTCATTGGACTGGATACTTGCCGTAAGTGACACCATACGTGTCGACACCATAGATAGTAACTCATTGACTGGGCACTGACCTTCATGCATTGATATTTTATCTTCTCTGCCCGTAGCCGATTTATTTTTGATGGCCAACAACAAGTTGAGCAAACTTTGACAAGAAGCTCTTACCTGGGTTTTTCTATGAGGAGTTTTGCTGATCTTCACGCTTTCCCCTGCTCCATCTCGTAAATGGTTGTTCCGTGATATCAATTGTGTGTCTCGAAATCCAGGATTCCACAAACCAGGAGCTGGATCGAACACAGGCTCAACAGATTCTTTGGTATATCATTACCCGAGTCTACTACTGTCTCATCGCTCAAATCGAAGCCTGGAACGCTCTAGTGCTGTGCCCAAGACTTACTCCCTGTTGACTCCTGGACTGGTCGACTCCCAACGGCGCGAAAGTCATAGTGGATTGGGCCCCCCTCGCGAAGCATGGCGTGCGGATTATGTCGATGTAACACTTCATGATCACAACACTGAAAATTTGGTCGCAATTGTCTCCCGGTCCAAACCCACCTTGTATCAACCTCACCATCTACCCACCTCCGAACAACCCGCCCAAATCTTGCAGCATCCTACAAAATCCAGACCTTTACGAATTCTGGCCTTAGATGTCGGAATGAAATATAACCAAATCCGGTGCTTCTTGCGTCGTGGGGTCGAAGTACCTGCCATCCCTTGGGATCACGATTTCTTGAATCCATCCGTCGACAAACCTGGCTCTTTTGATACACTCTTTCTCTCCAATGGGCCAGGAGATCCCAAGCCAGGCGATGCACTGGCAGTAAATGCCAAGACGCTCAAAGGAAATCGTGGGCAGAACATTCCTTGCACCGATCTGCAATCTGGTAGATACTACATCACATCGCAAAATCATGGTTATGCCGTTGACTCAGCTTCGCTCCCCGACGATTGGAAGGAGCTTTTTGTTAACGCCAACGATCAAAGCAACGAGGGTATCTACTCCACTCGCTACCCTTACTTCAGTGTTCAATTCCATCCCGAGAGTGCCCCTGGTCCCCAAGACACCAAATTTCTCTTCGATGTCTTTATTAGGCACCAACTTTCTCTTTGATTTATTAATAATGTCACCTCATTCTCTCAACACGGCACCTTCCTCCCCGTCACTATGCCCGGAGGTACTGCGCACGAAAATAGTCTCAAAAACCCTCGGGTCCAGGTCAAAAAGGTCCTAGTCCTGGGCAGTGGCGGTTTATCGATCGGTCAGGCTGGAGAATTCGACTATTCTGGCAGTCAGGCAATTAAGGCTCTGCAAGAAGAAGGTGTATACACGATTCTGATCAACCCAAACATTGCCACCATCCAAACCAGCAAAGGATTGGCCGATAAAGTATACTTCCTGCCAGTCACTCCCGAGTTTGTCCGAAAAGTTATTCAGCACCAGCGCCCGGACGGGATTTACTGTACCTTCGGAGGCCAAACCGCCCTCTCGGTTGGAATTGCCTTGGCTGACGAGTTTGAAGGTTTGGGAGTCAAGGTTCTGGGTACCCAATCTCTACCGTCGTGACCACCGAAGACAGAGAGCTATTTGCCAGTACAATGGCTGAAATCGGCGAGAGGTGTGCCACGAGCGCTTCAGCGACATCGATTGAAGAAAGTCTTGCGGCGGCCAACCAAATCGGCTATCCGGTCATTGTCCGTGCGGCTTTTGCGCTCGGCGGCTTGGGAAGTGGCTTCGCCAACAACGATGAAGAGCTGCGAGAACTATGCGACAAGGCATTTGCGATCAGCACCCAGGTCCTCATCGAAAGAAGCATGAAAGGTTGGAAAGAGATCGAATACGAGGTCGTTAGAGACTGCAGGGACAACTGCATCACCGTTTGTAATATGGAGGTTTGTCTTTCGTTGGTCTGGCCGACTTGGAACTCGTGATAATCAATACTGACACGTGCCGTTCCAGAACTTCGATCCGCTTGGAATTCATACAGGTGATTCGATTGTCGTTGCTCCATCCCAAACGCTTTCAGACGCCGACTACCAAATGCTACGGACTACGGCTATCAATGTCATCCGTCACCTTGGTGTGGTTGGTTCGTAGTCCAAATCTTCTTTGTTGCTTTCCTTTATCGCAGGCTGATGACATCCTTCCTTCCCTTAGGTGAATGCAACATCCAGTACGCGCTCAACCCCTCCTCCAAGGAATACGCAATTATCGAAGTCAATGCCCGTCTTTCACGTTCCTCTGCACTGGCCTCCAAGGCCACTGGATACCCCCTCGCATTTATCGCAGCCAAGTTAGGATTAGGCATACCACTCAACGAAATTCGAAATTCGGTCACCAAAGTGACTTCTGCCTGCTTCGAACCTAGCCTGGATTACTGTGTAGTTAAAATGCCGAGGTGGGACTTGAAGAAGTTCCAGAGAGTGTCTAGCAAGCTTGGTAGTTCCATGAAGTCGGTTGGTGAAGTTATGGCTATTGGTCGCAATTTCGAGGAAGCCATCCAAAAGGCCATTCGCTCTGTCGATCCCGCATTCACTGGGTTCGATAAAAATTCGATCGTCAGCCAAGATCAACTAAAGCAAGAGTTGAGCCAGCCCACCGACCGCAGAATCTTCGCTATTGCCAACGCCTTTAACGAAGGGTGGTCTCTTGAGGAAGTTTGGGAAATATCGCGAATCGATAAGTGGTTCCTTAATAAGCTTAAACACCTGGTCACCATGGAGAAGATAGTCAGAAGATACCACGCCTCGAATTTCCCCCTCAACTTGCTTCGTTACACCAAGCAACTCGGTTTCTCGGATCATCAACTCGCCAGATTCTTAAACTCCAACGAGTTGGCCATTCGTCGACTGCGTCTAGAATTCGGCATCATGCCCTTTGTCAAGCAAATCGACACCGTGGCTGCAGAGTTCCCGGCCTTCACAAATTATCTGTTCACATCTTACAACGCAACAGAACACGACGTCACTTTTGATGATAGGGGGATTATTGTTTTGGGGTCGGGTGTTTATCGCATCGGCTCCTCCGTTGAATTTGATTGGTGTGCAGTGCGAGCAATTCGAACACTACGGGGTCGTGGATTACGTACCGTGATGGTCAACTACAATCCAGAAACAGTGTCCACCGATTTTGATGAGGCAGATCGACTGTACTTTGAAAACATCAGCCTTGAGACAGTCCTTGACATCTACGACCTGGAAAAATCAAGCGGAGTCATCATTTCCATGGGTGGGCAAACTCCCAACAACATCGCATTGCCGCTGCACCGACAGAATGTCAAAATTTTCGGAACCTCTCCCGAAATGATCGATAACGCTGAGAACCGATACAAATTCTCTCGAATGCTTGACAAGATCGGTGTGGATCAGCCTAGGTGGAAAGAACTCACGACTATTGAAGAAGCCCACCTCTTCTGTGAAACCGTGGGCTATCCAGTCCTTGTCAGGCCGTCTTATGTCTTGTCCGGTGCCGCCATGAATGTCGCATACTCTGCAGATGACCTGTCTGCCTACCTAGCCCAAGCCACACAAGTTTCGCGCGAGTATCCAGTCGTAGTCACTAAATACATCGAAGGGGCGAAAGAGATCGAGATGGATGCCGTGGCTCGCCACGGAAAATTGGTCATGCATTATGTCTGCGAGCACGTGGAAAACGCCGGGGTACATTCAGGCGATGCTACTCTGATTCTACCGCCTCAGGATCTTGATCCAGAGACGGTGCGAAGGATTGAAATTGCGACCGAGAAAATCGGCAATGCACTCAACATCACGGGACCCTTCAACATTCAATTTATTGCCAAAAACAACGACATCAAGGTCAGTCAACTCATTTTCTCCCCTACAAGTTTCATTTTGCTCACCCACCTTTTCTATTTAGGTGATCGAATGCAATGTTCGGGCCTCTCGGTCCTTCCCGTTCGTCTCGAAAGTTACAGGTATCGACGCTGTGGCCATGGCGACAGACGTGATGATGGGCTTCCCCGTCCAGCCATATCCCACATCAACCATGCCCAAAGATTACGTTGGGGTTAAGGCTCCACAATTTAGCTTCTCTCGTCTCGCCGGCGCCGATCCGGTCTTGGGTGTTGAGATGTCTTCGACGGGAGAAGTTGCATGCTTTGGCAAAGATAAATACGAAGCTTACCTTAAAGCTATCTTGGCCACGAATGTCAGGCTTCCAAAAAAGAGTGTGCTTTTCTCTATCGGAGCTTACGCTGACAAGCTAGAGATGTTACCTTCGGTACAACGGTTACATCGACTTGGGTACACGATTTATGGTACCGCCGGAACCAATGATTTCATTACCGTAAGTTTCTAGACATCAGTTTCCCTTTCGTACGTGGTACAGCTTTACCCATGCGAAATTCAATCCAAAATTAGGAACACGGCATTCCGTGTAAATTTTTGGAAGCCTTCTCGTCTCAAGAAGAAGCCAAAGGGCAGAAGGCGGAATACTCTCTGATTGATCATCTCAAGCAAGGCAAAGTTGACCTATTCATCAATCTACCCTCCCGAAACAGGTTCAGGCGACCACAGCAGCATATATCTTTGGGTTATCGAGCCCGAAGAACGGCCATCGACCATGCCATTCCCCTCATTACCAATGTCAAAAACGCCAAAATCTTAATCGAGGGTCTTGCCAGATACCCTACCCTCTCAATTAGCTCCATCGACGCCAAATCTTCACACCGAACCATCAAGCTCCCTGGTCTCGTGGACTCGGCTTGCTTTGTAAATGCCCTAGTTGCGTCGAACTCCGATTCTCTAGAGCAAACTACGGCGACTGCTGTCAAAGCGGGTTTCCTCACTCTTATGGTCTCCGGGAACGGCGCTGGTGGGCGTATCGATGACAGCAAGACCTTGGCGCTAGTCAAATCATCTATCTCGACCCGTGCCCATTGCAACTACAGCTTTGTCGTTGCTGCCACCGCCCATAATGTCAATTCTCTTGATGGACCGGATATTGGTTTGACCAGTGCTCTGATGCTACCATTCGAGCGTGACTGGAATGGAGCCAATCAGGCCGTCGCTATCGCTGCCCACTTCAACCATTGGCCACTAGACAAGCCAATCTTGACCGCCGCGAAAACCACGAACCTCGCCTCCATCCTCCTTTTCGCCAGTCTTCACAATCGTAGCATTCATGTCCTCGATGTTCGCACGGCAGCGGATATTGAATTGATATGTCTTAGCAAACAAAAAGGATTGAAAGTCACCGCTGACGTGACCATCTACACATTGTTTCTGAATCAGTCAATGTATCCTCAGGCTCAGTGCCTACCAACAGTTGAAGATCAGGAGGCGATTTGGGAACATTTGGAACATATTGATACGCTCTCTGTTGGTCGACTGCCGTTTGAGTTAGCTGAAGAACTAGGAAAACCATATGTACCAGGAGATGGTTATGAAGAATGCATCCAACTCCTTCTCTCCGCCATCAGTCAAGGTAAACTAACTTTAGAGGACATAACCCTTCGATGTTGTGAAAACCCCGCTCGCATATTAAATCTACCGCCTCCCGCCGGCACGTATGTCGAGGTGGAGGTTGACCGCAGTCACAAGTTTACTAGCACTAGCTGGTCACCTCTCCAAGACCAAATCTTCAATGGCCACGTCCACCGTGTTGTCTTCCAAGATGAAACGGTCTGTCTGGATGGCTTCTCTCACTCCAAAGCCGGTGCAGGCAAGCACCTCAACCAGGCTCCCATGTCACTTTCGCGCGCTGGGAGTGAACTTCAAGCCTCGTACCCTGGTACTGGCAGGATAAAGCCATTATTCTCCGCTACCAACGCATTGGACTTGCCTCAACATACGGGCAGCCGATCGGTGCTTCGTTCAGCTAGCGCATTGACCACAGGCTCTGCGAGTGGGCGCGCCGAGGAAGTGGGTCAGCAATTGGAACCAGGAGCACTTCCTATCATTCGCTCTGGCTCGTCTCTACATTCTGGTATGGTTGAGCTTCCATCAACTTCCTTCACTCCTCAGCTCAATCCTCGTGAGCCATCCAGCCCAAAGCTGGGCTTGGAGCGAAACCCAGCTTTCCATCAGCGTCATATCCTGTCGGTGAAGCAATTTTCACGGAATGATCTTCATGAGCTGTTTAGTCTTGCTCAGGAGATGCGAACTCAAGTCGAACGTAATGGAGTACTGGATGTACTGAAGGGCAAAGTGATCTGCTCTATGTTCTACGAACCTTCGACCCGCACGTCGGCTTCCTTTGAAGCCGCAATGTGTCGACTAGGCGGTAGAGTTGTTTCAACCACCGCGGATCAATCGTCCACTGCCAAAGGCGAAAGCCTGGTGGATACCATCAGAACCCTCGGATGCTATGGTGACGCCATTATCCTGCGTCATCCAGTCGCCGGAAGCTCCCGAACCGCTGCCAATGTTTCACCCGTTCCGATTATCAATGCAGGTGATGGTGTTGGTGAACACCCCACACAGGTGAGTACAGTGACGCACTTCATTAACTGTCCCCTAATTGCAAGCCTCCCTCACCCGAGCTTAACCCACCCCCTCATTCCTTCTATGCGTAATTGTAGGCATTCTTGGACGTTTACACGATTCGAGAGGAGTTGGGAACTGTCAACGGCCTAACGATCACTATGGTTGGTGATCTGAAGAACGGACGAACGGTCCACAGCTTGGTCAAGCTGCTTTGTCTCTACCAAGTCAACCTGATCTTTGTCTCGCCACGTTCGCTGGCCCTACCGGAGTCGATTAAGCAGGAGGTAGCTAGGGCTGGAATAACGTTTGAGCAATCAAATCATCTCGAAGAAGTGATTAGCAGGACAGATGTTCTCTACGTGACCCGGGTTCAACAGGAGCGGTTCACCAGTCAGGCCGAGTACGATGCCGTCAAGGGCTCTTACCGGATCGACCACGACTTGCTCAGCCGTGCCCGTAAACATACCATCGTCCTCCATCCCTTGCCTAGGAATGCCGAGATCGACGCCGAGGTAGATCTGGACCCTTTGAGGGCCGCTTATTTCAGACAGATGCGTTACGGCCTCTTTGTAAGTCATGACCCTCGACACTTGAACTCATCTCAGATTCGTTAGCCTAATCATACCTTTTTTTTTTTTTTTTGCCCTTTTGACTAGGTTCGCATGGCGCTGCTCACCTTAGTACTCACGCCTTAAAAAAATCCTAGTAATAAAATCGGCTTCCTTCCAAGTCAACGAGACGTAAGCAACCGAATTAAACCTAATGCACTTCTTCGATCAAAGGGATTTCATGACACATCTATCCATAGACACCCGCTTTTTTTTCATCACCTCATCAATTATCATCATCATCATCATCATTTTCATTATGATCAAAATACATCGTCAGTTCAAGCGGAAAAAATATATACCCTCCATCCATCCATCCGTAGAGCTTTCATCCTCAGTCCTTCCATCAAACAAGCCTACTGCTCTCTAGTGAAGATAGGCCCTTTTTTTTTCATCTCTAATTGAATAGCAACACACTCATCCCCTTTTCTGTTTTGGAGCCTCATTTCATCCATGTCACGCCACCATATCCGATCAGCACATGGCGATCAATCTACCATATATACATCTTTTCTTTTCTTTTTTCCTTTCTAATATTGCATGCCTGTCTTTGTCTGGTGGTAGGGACACACATCAGTTTCCCTTCCCTTCCCTTTTTTTTTTTTTTTTTTTTTTTTGCTGAATTAGTTGGCAGTTATCCAACGGAAATGCAGAAGCATGTGCAGTCTTGCATACACATACATTTTTGCCAGGACCTCATCCCCCATGTGTTTCGGGTTCCATGTGCCTGTCATCAGATGTTGGCCGTCCGGTAGAGTCCTACTGGGAAATGCTCGACCCGTGACGGTGTGTCTGTCGGCAACTCTAGCCTGGCTCATACTCTCTGACCTCAAGGCTCCGGTTGGAAGCTCCGTGTCTGGCGCAAGGAAAGCATCCTTTTGTTTCCTGAGTCACCTTGTGAATTACATGAATCTAACGATATAGAGAAAGGGGCTTGCGAGATTGCAATCTTGCTCACCAGACCTCTTTCGCCGTCAATATTTATAAGATATCGGTCCCTCCTGGTAGCCGGCATGATTCGCGTGTCGGTGAGTTTCTTCCAATACTCTACCCTCTTGATTTTCATTTCTGGGTTCAACGCATCACATGGGACCTGAACATAAAATACAGCCATGCTGCGCTAAAAAAAACTTCAAAAAGACTATATGCATCATTTTACAAGTAAAAAAAAAGCATTTTGAGAAATCCAATAGGATGTTGATGTCATTTTGGTTTATGATGATGCCAATGATATCATCACCAAATAGTGCATTTAGATTATTGTGCATTGTATATGTGAGGTGCATGTGTTGTAGCAAAAAGGTTACATAAGACAAACATAAGCTGCACTGGTCCAGGAAAGTCAAATACCACACTTGTGACTTCCCTTGGCATTACATGATACATCTTCATTCTTGACTTGACCTATTGCATCCATGTATTTACATAATCTACATATACAAATACATCTTGTTTCTCCTTTTTTTCCTCTATTGCAATTCATCCTTTCTTTCTAGCTTCTTTTGTTTATGAGCACTCTCTTGCTTTAAAACCCTTTTTTGCATTGAGTTTTCTATCCATTTCATTTTTTTTTTCTTATTTATATGAAGCTCATTTTACTCCTTGTTTTTTGTCTGACCTCTGTGAACATTAGGGTCAACAAATGTCCTCCCATCCCTCCTGTTCTTCACCATGCCCATTCACTGTTCTCCTTCTGGTATCACTACCCAAGCCACTGTGAACATTAGCACCAACAACATGCTACCTGTATCTAATCCAACTCGTTGGATGATGCCCCCAATATCACCCTCCCTGGACCCCATCCCTTTCCCAACATCTCTGCTACTGCTGC
>SMGU01009140.1:0-12570 GCA_004348175.1 Puccinia novopanici
TTTTTTTATTTTTTGACGGTATAAATATTTTTAATAACCTATAAGAGGATGCAAAAAGAATTTAAAATAATTAAATTTCATCAAAAACAAAAAATAAAAAACCGGGTGTAAATGCGGAAAACCGGGTACACTGCGCAGCCAAAAAACGGGTGTAAAAGCGGATTTACCGGGTACGTTTATTAATGCCCTTATTTTATTTTATTTTATTTTATTTTATTTTATTTTATTTTATTTTATTTTATTTTATTTTATTTTATTTTATTTTATTTTATTTTATTTTATTTTATTTTATTTTATTTTATTTTATTTTATTTTATTTTATTTTATTTTATTTTATTTTATTTTATTTTATTTTATTTTATTTTATTTTATTTTATTTTATTGTATTTTATTTTATTTTATTTTATTTTATTTTATTTTATTTTATTTTATTTTATTTTATTTTATTTTATTTTATTTTATTTTATTTTGTTTTTAATTTTCTTTAATTTTTTCGAATTGATTTCTATGGTCATGTATGCGCGTACAAGATGGTGGACATCAATTGGAAAAAAATAAATAAAAATCAAAATCAAAATCAATCAATAAATAAATAAATAAATAAATAAATAAATAAATAAATAAATAAATAAATAAAAAATCAAATAAATAAATAAATAAATAAATAAATAAATAAATAAATAAATAAATAAATAAAAAAGGTCTGGAGGCTGTCCAAGTTCAAATCTGAAGGGGAGGCTTTCCAAGTGCAAATGATGCTTGCCCCACAGTACTAGCCTCTAGATGAGCATTGATTAGAAGAAAAAAAAATGGAGGCTGTCCAAGAGCAAATGATGCTTGCTCCACAGTAATAGCCTCTAGATGAAAATTGGCTAGAGAATAGTTGGAGAGAGAGGAGAGAAAAAAATGATGTATGAAATCATAAGATCATGGTAAATGGTCATCATCAGGTTCTTCAGTCATAAACTATGTAGCAGGGCTAGAAATTGGACTTGTCTGAGGTCAAATGTGGTCAACTGGGTGTGAATAGATTCAGCTGAGATCTGGAGCTCATAAATCCCAGTTACTTGAAAGTCAGAAACATGGCCTTTTATGTCCCACTATCCCAATAAGATGACTTTTGGTGTTGAAAATCACCTACCACACCAAATTCCACTATAGCATAAAAATGATGATGAATGAAAAAATGATAAAAATGATAAAAATGACAAAAATGAAAAAATGTGGCTCATTTTTTAAAAGTAATACATAGTTTTGAATCTATTTTCTTTACTCTGATCAAAACATTTTGAGCAATGATTTTAATTGTGACCCATACACTGGTTTTTGAGGTAATTAGTTTTAGTTTCCCAAATAAATATTATCCCTTAAATGGCACCAATTATCTATTTTCTTATTCAACTCTGATGATTTATTTCGTACAATTTTCAAATCATGTAATATGATTTTTAATTATTTTTTTTCAAATTTTTATTGGAAATGATGGTCAAACCTTTGGGGATTAAGGTTGACAGCAACTACCAAGCATTCCATAATTGAATTGTTCATGTTTTGTCAGAAAAATGATACTTGAAAGTTTTTTTTGGTGGAAATTTTGGAGCCACTGGTTCATCATCTGATTGGCTTCAACATTTTGAAATTGAAGGAATTATTTTATGAATTTAAAGTCAGAAAATTCTGCAGTTAATTACAAAAATAACAGTTGGTTTTTTAAATGCATCAGCTCAAATCAAAAAAAATCTGAATGATAAACCGTCAATTATTGTGTGGCTTACCTGCTTCAAGACAGAAAGGGCAAAAATAATAACTATGATTGTTTAGTGATCAAGTCAGCATGATATCAATTCTTTTTAAATTCGAAAATGCAATCCTCAACACATTATTTCACACAAGAAAACTTTTTTCAATTAATGCACAACAGATTTGGATAGCAACCTTTTTTTTGCCAATTTTTTTTATTAAAATATCTAGTTTCCATAATTTTTGAATTTAAAAATGATCAATATGGTCTCTTTCATCATTTCAAAACATCATTTCAAAAGTTTGACTTGATCTTCCCATTTTTCTTCAAATATTTTGGGATCAATTTGAATACAATTTAGCTTAATCAGTAGTTCAGATTGATTTCTAGTTAAGTTACACATTAATTGAGCAATGCCTTCAGAGATACATCAGCTTTTTTCTGCTTCTTCTCATGTAAACATTCCAAATAATTGTTGAAACATTTTAGAAAAAACATGATTTCTGGCACTTCCCTAGAAGTTCTGGAAATGGTGGCAAATTTCCCTGAAGTCATTAAGCTCATCATCCTTGGTCTTGATTCTTAGCATCACAAAATAACTTCAGTGGGGAACTACCCTATGGGAGTAAGAGCTTTGGAAGGGATATAGACAACTACACTACTAGTAATTTAAGCTGAACTAAGGGTGCTGATATAAGAGCTGCCTTCCTGTCTAAGCTTGGATGGGGAGATTTACACTAAGAAAAAAGATAAAAAGGGTGTGGCTGATTTCTACAGTTTCTAGTGTTGGGTAAAGTTCTACTAATTGATGACTAGTTATGACTTGCACCCACTGAGGTTGGAGTTGTTTGAGCGATTGAAGGGGAAAAGGTGAGTGGGATAATCAAGTGATGATATTGGGGGGATAAGGATACTGAGATACTGATTATATTTGAAAACTATTCAGGATATAATAGTAGATCTAACTAAGAACACTATTCTAAAATAATAAGATGTAATGATCTTAAGATGTAAATTGCTAACTGGGGAATGTACAATGGTGTGCGGACTCTATATGTAAGTCCCCAGTTATGGGAAACCCCTGGCAAGTCCAAAGGGGTCTACAAGGTCATAAAATTATCCCCCATTTTATGCCCAAGTCCCTAGTGGACTCTGCATCTCCCCCGGGCAGCATTAAAAACCCTGGCTGTTGGGAAAAAAGCTTGCCCTCTCACTACTTCCAATGCCTCCGGTGCCTCTTGTGCTTATTGACCGCGCTTGGAAACCTCGTGTCAAAAGAATCCACCAACGCCGTGCAGTTCTTGAGGTTTTCCATTGGTTCCCAGGAGTTTTCATGCGGCCCAAATCCCTTCCAACTGACTAGGTATTGTTTCTGTCGTCCCTTCATGCGGCAATCTAATATCTCCTCCACTTCCCATTCAACGTCGCCTTCAATCATCACAGGGTCAGGCGGTTGAGGTTGGCGGCCTTCAATCAAGTCTGGGTTCCGTTTCCTAAGCAGATATACATGAAATACGGGGTGGATTCCCCTAAAGGATATGGGTAATTTCAGTTTATAAGCTGTAGGTGATATGATTTGGCAAATAGGAAATGGCCCTAGCCATCGGTTGCCCAATTTAGGGCATGGTCGGGTCGTGGAGATGTTTCGACTGTTGAGCCAGACTTCGTCCCCAATCTTCCAATCCGGGTTGCTTTTCGTCGTTCTATTGAACTGAGCCTTCATTGCTTCTTGCGCGCGCTGGAGACATTCCTTCAATTCGGCTTGAGTTTCATCTCTGCAGTTGACACTTTCCTCCACTGCTGGCACACATTGTTCAGCTGAAGGAATCCGGCTGTAAGACAGATTGAACCCGTAATTTGCTTTGAATGGTGAGATGCCAGTGGACGCGTGATCATGATTGTTGTGAGCAAACTCGGCTGTTGGCAGTAACTCTGCCCAGTCATCTTGATGGTAGCTTACGAAATGGCACAGGTACTGTTCGACGGCTTTATTGGCAATTTCTGACTGGCCGTCTGTTTGCGGGTGGAAAGCGGTTGAAGGGTGTAATCTGATCCCTAGGGCATGATCCAGTTCCATAGTGATCTGTGATATGAAAATTGATGCGTGGTTGGACACAATTGTCTTTGGTGTACCGTGCAGCTTCCATACATTTGCCAACATCAATTTTGCCAGCCCTTCCGCGTTTAGTGTTTTCCGGCAGGGTATGAAATGAGCCATCTTTGTCAAGCGGTCCACCACTGTCAGGATGCTGTCAAAGTTTTCAGAGGTCGGCAGGTCTGTTATCAGGTCATAGCTGATATCTGTCCACGGCCCCGCTGGTATCGCCAAAGGCTCCAAAAGTCCAAGTGGCTTTTGCGTGCTAGGTTTTGTCCTTTGACACAAATCACAACCATTGATGTAACGGTTTACCAGCTGTTTGATAGATGGCCAAGTGAAAGTCCTCTGGAGTAGGCTGAGTGTTTTGGCGCACCCAGGGTGTCCTGCTAGCTTAGAGTCATGATGGCTTCAGATGATTTCCCTCCGCAACTCCTTGTTGTTAGGTACTACCACACGATGCCCGTGGAATAGGATCCCATTCTTGACACAGAATCTTGACAGCTTAGGGTTCAACCAGCGAGAAGCTGGAGATCCCATGGATTTTGCAATCAACTGGTAGTCTTCATCCTTGGGTCCCAACGTACGTATAGCATCCATTATTTCCGATTCTGTCCAAAAATCCCGAAAGGAAGGGGGCTCGCCAGCTGAGACAGGACACAAAGAATACAAGACTGACTCACATTGCAGGGGTGTTCCAGTATTATTACTCTCTGTGCCAGAGCAACCAATATTCTCATTGGAAATACACACCCCCTCGTCAAGTTGCCTAGCTTCCCTCACGGGATCCACGTCCGTCAAAGAGGGTTTGGTCGGGCATGACAATGCGGCAATAGAATCTATTTGAAGGAACTCCTCACAACCCATAATATCAATATCAAACCAATAATCAGCGTCGTCCAGTTCTACGGGCTCATCCAGGAAACACTCCTCAAACTCAGCAATTGCCGTGAATGTGTCGTCCCTGATGTTATTGGGCCAAAGCAGTTGTCCAAACGAAAGTTTGTCAGCTTTATCCGGGGCTAAATCTGGCCGGCGGGATAGGGCGTCGGGGCGAGTGGCCTCACTGCCCGGTCGAAAGACAATGTCGAAGTCGAAGCAACCCAAGATTTCAGCCCATCTGGCTTGGCGGCAGGTCAGCTCCTTTGTCGTCATGAAGTTTTCGAGGTTGCGGTGGTCGGTATACACAATTGCGTGAAGTCGATGTGGATTGCCTTCGAGGTAATGCCGCCATTCCTTGAAAGAAGCCACAATCGCCAGTAGTTCTTTGTCAAATATGGCGTAGTCGCGCTCTGCTTTGATAAGCAATCGGGATAAGTAGGCCACCGGATGTAGGAGATTATCTGTCAGGCAAACTTGAGACAGGACGGCCCCTAGAGCAAAATCAGAGCAGTCGCATTCCAATATGAATGGCCGGTACGGGTCTGCAATCTTCAGGATGGGTGCTGATTTGAAAGCCTGCTTGAGTTCCCTAAAGGCCGAGTCACACGCCGGATTCCATTCGAATTTGGAATCTTTCTTCGTCAAATTGTGTAGCGGCCTCGCCACCCGCGAAAATTGATTGATGAAGCGGCGATAGAAGTTTGCGAATCCTATAAACCGTTGCAGTTCAGTGACATTCCGGGGTGGCGGCCAATCCGTGAAGGCGTTAACTTTAGTGGGGTCCATACGCAAGCTGTTACAAGAGATGAGCAGTCCGAGATATTCAACCTCCGCCTGTGAGAACTCGCATTTTTCAGGCTTCAGCCAAAGAGTATGCTTGCTCAGAATATCTAGCACGGAGTTGACAGCTTCCTCGTGGTTGGATCCCTTTTTCATATAGATCATGATATCATCGAGGTTGGCCGCAACGTCTTCCCCAATTCTGCCAAGCAAAATATCCTGCATAAAGTATTGGAAGTAACCGGGTGCACCTGTCGGCCCAAACGGCATAGTAAGTGGCGCGAACTGGCCTGCGCGGCAGATGAACGCCAGCTTCTCCTTGTCCCCCTCGGCCACACGCAGGTTGCCATACGCGTTCCGCAGGTCGAGATTGGTAAAAGTGTCAGCGTCGAGGAGACTGTCGACGAGGTCCATCGTGAGCGGCAGTGGGTATTTGTTCTTCACAGTGACCGCATTAAGCTTGCGGTAATCGAAGCAGGGACGGAGTTTACCATCTTTTTTCCCCGCGAAGATAACGGGGGCCGCCCACGGAGAAGTAGTCCGGCGTATAGTACCGCCAGCGAGTCCTTCATTGATCAGCGTGTCCAAGGCTTCATTCTCGGCGGGAGACAATGGAATTGTCCTGCTGGCTTGTGGCATCGCTCCTGGCATCAACTCCACCTTGAAATCATACCGACGACAAGGGGGTAATCCCTGTGCTGCGGACTTCTCAAAAATCTTCAGATACCGGTGGTACGCCTTGGGGAAAAGTTCCTCGATTGATTTGGCGGGTGCCTGCGCGGCGGTACGGGCGGCCAATCGGGCGGAGGTGGACCATGATGTCCGCGCAGGGACAAGTTCTATAGGATTAAAGGAGGCGCACTGGCTAGCTGAACTAAAGCATGGGACGAGTTGGCAAGACTCACAATGTGGGGGTACTAATGTGCCTTCCAACTGTGTTGGATGGGTAGACACACACCCCCTCATCAGAATCCTAGCGTCCCTCCTGGGATAATCCTGTGTAGAGGGTTTGGGCGGAGACGACGAAACTGTGGACACAGCTGCAAGAGAGGGGAGGAAGCAACGGTTAGCCCAGTCGATCAAATGACCATTACGCCGTAGCCATGGCATGCCAAGAATGCCATCATAAGAATCCTTGAGGGGGGTGATAATCAAGGCTACGGGGTTGGTCTCATTATACAGGGTGACAGAAATCTCAAAGGATGCGCGGCGGGTTGACCCGTCGAATCCAGAAACTGTGCGCGAGGTGGGTGATGCATACGGGAACAGCCCTTGACGGCGGGCGTAAGAGAAACTCAGGACGTTGTGGGTGGCACCTGAATCAATAAGAAAGGATGGATGGAATGTGGCTTGGGGGGCGTTGAAGATATTGATTGGCAAGGATAAAAACAGTCTAGGATCAATTTCACTATGTTTTATAACTAATTCACTAGCACCAATAACTACATCAGGGGTTGCACTCAGGAAAGGCACATCCTTCAAACCTGAGTGCTCCCATTTTTTGACAAACCAGTATCCTCAGGGTTGGGATTGTGACTACCGGAGCTGGGGCCGGCACGGAGTCGGTTGATTTCGGCTTGGAGCTCGGAGATCCGCGCAGAGGAAGAGTTGGGCTGCCAATGTTGTGATTGCTTGCCCCCATTTGAGCAGCCGCGAGAAACGTGACCGGCCTGGCCGCATCGGAAGCACAAATTGAGTTGGACCCGGCGGGCCCGCTCAGCGTCGGAGAGACGGTTTCCGGGAGTTCTCTGGAAAACCGACAGGTCCATAGCGTTTGGATCAGGTGCTGGAGTGGTCGTGGCGCCAGCGGCGGTCTGTGGGGTGAGGAGGCCGTGCCGGATGCCCTCAATTGTCTGGCCGGCCTTCAACGCCATCGCCTGCATCTCCTGGAGGGATGTAAACTGGACGTTGCTCATCACGACAGCAAGTTGAATATTCTCCTTCAGGCCGTGCTGATACAAGCTCATGAGCGGGGCATCAGCCCATCCAACGGTGCAGGCATGCAGGTTGAAATCTTGAGTATACGCCGACACGGTCCCAGTCTGACGTAGGTTGCGCAGGGCTACCTCGGCGCGGTGGCGGCGGTTGTGGTTGAAAAAACTCGACTTGAAGTCCTTGAGGAATTTGGAGAAAACTACGTCCTCGCCGTTAAAGATCTTCGTGAGATATGGTTGGGACCAAGTCGCCACGTAATCCGTCATAAACGAGATGGCAAACGCAATCTTGCTAGAATCGGTGGGGAACCGCGCAGGATAGGTGACGGCGTGAAGGCCGATTTGGCCCACAAAAGATTCAGCAAGCGCTCTACGGGTCCCGTTAAAGGGTTGGGGCTTAGCCAGAACAACTGTGTTTGGGTTGGTGATGGCGGGGGCTGCTGGAACTGGTTGAGGGGTGGGGGCTTGTTGGCCGACGGCGGACTCAAGGCGGGCTTGAGTTTGGCGGAGCGTCTCCTCCGTGGCAAGGCGCTGAGCGCGTTCCTCGGAAAGCATACGCATCGCCTCGTCGAGGCGGGCGTTAAGGGCGTCCATCGCGTTCGGGGTCTCTGTAGAGCCCGAGCTTGAAGCTGGGGAGGAGCTGGTATCCCGAATTGCCCAGGGGTCGGTTCTAGGAGGCAGCAGGTCGAGGGAGGTGGGGTGGCTCAAGACAAAAGAGAGGGGGTGGTAGTCAGCGGCGATCATGCACGAAGCTCACTGATGGGAGACGTAAAAACGCAAATGTGGCGTGGACGTTACTGCGGTATGACACGGGCTTCCCAGCCACGATGTACCCTTCTTGAGCCGATGGCGTCCGACGGCGACAGCAGGGCAACGGCCCGGGGAAAACGAGGTCCAGAGAGTGACGAAAGAGAGGGGGAGTCCAGGGGCGGTCGGGAGGTAATAACCTGGCGACGGCAGATCTCCAGTCGTCTTGGCTAGCGTGGTTAAAGAGGCGGCGGCGGGGCGGAGAGCCAGGCGGTGGCAATCTTTGAACCTTGAGCTTAGTGGCCGACGATGGAAGGGAATCTGGGCGTGATAGAGTTTGAGATTTGCTTTCTGTGGGGTAGGAAATAAGATTTCTTATTTTTAAGATTTAGAGTTAGCAATATGTAATGATCTTAAGATGTAAATTGCTAACTGGGGAATGTACAATGGTGTGCGGACTCTATATGTAAGTCCCCAGTTATGGGAAACCCCTGGCAAGTCCAAAGGGGTCTACAAGGTCATAACATAAGATTAGTAACTGGGAAAATCTACTGGATAAGGTGATGGCAAATAAAAGGGGATAATACAATACAGTCATACACACAGGATAATTTTATTTGAAACAAACCACAAATGGAGGGTCCTTTTTTAATGCACAAGGCAGGCCTCATGGCACAGAACAAACTGGCTTGTGGGGAAAAAGAGGAACAGGTAGATCATCTTCCAAGATGAGGGAAGAGACTGATACAAAGGGACACATCATATGATGGGGTAACAATAAGCCAACATGACCAAATCTACTGGTTTTCTTGGAATTATGGGACAGTTGGAAAAGAATTAGCAGTTTTCAAGGTGATGAGGGAAAAGGACTGATCCAGAAGGGTTCCAGAATGATTGGAATGACTGGTCGAATTAGAAGTTACTGATCCAAGGATTAAAAAGGGTGGGATACTTGCTGATTTCTGATTTTGGGGTCTAATGCTCTGTTGTCCCTCCAAAATATTGAAAGTGGAATATCTTGAGATCCAGTGGAAATTAAGCCATGCTGTAAGGGGGTGACCTGGGGTAATTTGGGCTTCTGAATCTGATTGTGAGGTTATTGAGTTGATTTGTTGATTCCTTGATGATTTGTTGAAATTTTTGGGGTAATAAAACAGGATTACCACAACAGTTCCACCAACAGAAGATTACCACCCTCAGAGACATTGGAAAGATTTTCTCCCCCTGTCTTGGTAAAATCAACCACTTTGCTACTCTCTGTGCTCAGAATAACTTCAATAAGCTCAGAGATGACCAATGAGGTGGGAAGTGCTTCAAAAGATGCCACAAAATACAAACTGGAATTCCATGTAAGCATAGAATTTTTGACCTTCTTAACAAAGTCCAGAAGTGGAGCCACAGGAATTCCATAGTCAATGGCATATGATTGGACTTTTGTATCCTTCTTGATTTTCCCTTTTGCACTATTTTATCTTCCTTTGCCTTGGGGTCATTATCCCCTTTTTTATCTTCCTTTTCCCCTTTTTCCTTTTTTTCCCATTTGTTTTTCATCTTCTGGGGTTTTGGGTTGGCTTTGTATCTCAAAAAAGAAGCTTCAAAATTTTTAGGCAAGTCCTTTTTTGTTTTTGAGGACTATTTTTCCTTCCATTGATTTTTTCCTGGGGAAAAAAGGGGGGTTGCAGGGTCAAAAACTGATGTGCATGTGTTTTTTGTGAGTTGCAAACAGGGGGTTCATGTGGATTCAAAAATACACACACAAGTGCTTTTTTGGGGGTTTCTGGCATAATTTTTTTTTTTCCCTGTGGAAAACAGAGGGTCTCAGATTAAAAAACTGATCTGTATGTATAATTTTGGGGGTTGCAAACAGGGGGTTGCGGATTCAAAAATAAGCCTGTGTATGATTTTTGGGGGTTGCTGCAAAAATTCCTACAAACCACTCCCCCCACCCCAAATCACATTCAAACACATATTTATGCCTCCCCAAAACCCATATTCCTTCTTCCTTTTTTTAAAAAATATTTTCAGCATACTTTTTTTCAATTTTTTCAGTGTACTTTTTTTCCTTTTCTTCATTCTTTTTCCATCATTTTTTTTTTTTTTGACTTAACTTGGAAGGAAGCATGCTGACTGATCTTTTAATACCTTTTTTGTAGGATTTCAAAAATTTAATCAATACACCGCATGAGGATTCCACTCAGAACATCAAAGATGTTAAAAACAAACTTGAATCCATGAATCCCTCCAAACAAAGTTTCAAGCTCAAGTCAATCAACAAAATCTTAGAAGGATCTGCAACAGTTGGGGATATCAACTTACCAACAGGTTCTCAGAAGACTCAAGGAAGACCCAAATCTTTCCAGGGAAAAAAAAAATTGAAATTTGAAAGAATATCAAAACTGAACGCAGGGACCCATCAGAATTCAAAATACTGGCCAAGAAACAATGTGATGAAGAAAAAGAAGCAGAGGAAATCCAGAAGAAGACAAGAATCCAACCTTCCAGAAAAGCTTCCCCTCAATTTGAAGATAAGAAGCATGAAGAAGTCCCTTGTAAGATTTTCAGGTGAGGTAGAACAGCCAGCAAGAAGAAACCCCTCCCTGAAGCCCCCCTCTCCCATTTTCTATCCCAACTCCCCATGAACATTCAACCACATTTCAACAGAATCTTGAATCCCCTTTCCAATGGTCATTGTGGTTTTCAAGAGGGATCCTTCTTATTGCATTAAGATGAAAACCAATGGCCCAGAATTCAAAAAGAGCTGATATGTCAAATCAACTTCAGGGCAGACTTTTATTCTGAAAACATGCTTGTCCCAGATGTTGCAAAAGCACTCAAGCGGATCAAATTTGAAGGTGAACTAGATGAATCTTGTGGTAAGGAAAACTGGATGTCCATGCCAATTAAATTTTATGTACTTGCAGATCTTTATCAAAGACCTGTCTTCTTTTTTTCTGCTACCTGGTCTGAGTCCATTCTCCCTTCTTCATGCACTCCAAACAACAATCCCCCCCTCTGTATCACCTTAGTGGGCAACCATTACACTATTATTCAACTTAAAAACCCTTCTTTCTTTCCTGCTACTCAACTAATGTGCAATTGGGACTCCTACTCATTGCCAGATGCCTTAGACTGGAAATATAGATATTCTGATTGTATTGAAATGACACAAGAACCCAATAAGAAGACTAGAAAAAGTGGAATTACCAATTAGTTACCGCCTATAATTTTAAATATAAAATCTTCTTTATTTCCTTGTTTCTTTCGTCTTCTTCATTTCAATTTTTTTTGTCTTTGAGCACCCCCTTTTCTTACCTCATACACTGCTTCCTATACAATTTTGAATGAAGTTTGATGTTTGATTATATTTTATAGCATGGGGTACGTGGGTGGGTCAATCTATGGCAATGTAAAATAGAATGCAATTCCTAATGGGCTCTATTAAAATTTTTAGTAAAATTTCCAATCATTATGGGGTAGGGTATGGGAGATATTTCAAATAGAAGAAGAATAAAAACAAGAGTGCTTTGTTTATAAATTTTGAATTTTTTAGAAAAACATATGAGTTTCTTGTTTATTTATCTATTTATTTTTGATTTGAGAAACACACTGTTTCAGATCATCTACAAATTTTGCCCAAAATTGGGTATTTATCTGGTTTTGGCTAATTTTAATAGAAATTTTGTCTGTAAATTACACAGTTTGACCTATTTTCCTCAAATTTTTACACCTTGTATATACATTTTTTTTCTGTGAAAAACACACTGTTTCAGATCATCTACAAATTTGCCCAAAATTTGGTATTTATCTGGTTTTGGCTAATTTTAACACAACTTTGATCTTGAAAATAGTACGCAGTTGGAATCAACTGAAGTCTAAACTTATTTTCCCCAAATTTTTATGTACGTTGTGGGACTCCTGTGGGACAAATAAGAATATTTGGTAAAGATCCTCTGAGGGGGAAATCAATTGATAAACTAAGTAAGCTAACACAACTGACGGGTGGTTTGAAAGACCTGCCCCTCTAATAGTACTACACAAATATAAGGAATCTTGAATCAATATTTAAATAAAGATGGCTGATTACAAGAAAGAGTTACTATGTATAGTAGCCTCTATCAGACCTAGATCACCTTATTCAACACTCTAACAGACCTAACACTACTCCAGATGATGGATAATAACCAGTGGGATTTAGTATATATATAAAGACTAACTACTACTACTACTATCTCTTGTTGTTGATGATTCTTCTTGTTGGTGATGTTCTACTACTACTAATATCTCTAAAGTTGACTCTAACACTACCACTACTAACAGACACTACTACTACTAACAGACACTACTACCACTAACAGGCACTACTACTAACAGACACTAACCACTAACACAAA
>SMGU01009145.1:0-14513 GCA_004348175.1 Puccinia novopanici
GTGGATTTTCCAAGATCTGATCTAGTTTAGTGTGTTTGGTCTGAGCACATGACTCTTGCAGATACCATGTGGTGTCATGCAGTGTTATCCAGGTGCATGCAGTTTATTTTAGTGGATTTTCCAAGATCTGAACTAATTTAGTCTGTATGTGGCCGTGAATAATCACCTCCTTCAAGATGTGAGCTATTTTAGTGGATTTTCCTTCTATGACATCACTTTTTGACAGGCTGTGCAGGCACATGACCTGATGGCTGTGCATTTTAGTTCAGTTTTGGTTGTTGCATTGTGTTCCATGGCTTTTCCAGGCAAGCACAAATCCCTCATTCTGGCTCAAATCCCTCAATGATGTGCAACCAGGCTAGCCAAAATCCCTCATTGTTGTCTATATAAGCCTGTAACTTTTTTGTCATTCCCCCCTTCCTCACCAGATTCTGGCATCAGATATTACACACACCACCCTTATTACACCACAGCCAGGTGTCAGAGCCATTTAGAGCGAAATAAAATTGATCCCCCTGGGGAATCAATTTTTTGCCGCTTCACGCTTGCCAGGACCAATTTTCTGTTGCTCTTGGAGCATCAACATCAGTCCTGTGCCCCAAGCTTGTGAACAGAGGCTGGAGATTGGTTGGAAACCGATTTCTGTGAGCAGTTCAAAACCGGTTGGCCGTGGAAATGCCATACTCTCACAGGTCAGGCCGGCTCAGGGCGGAAAAAAATAGAATTCCCGCTCAAAGCAATTTTTTTCCGCTCTGATCCTCCGGGATCTGTCATGAAAATGACCAAGATCACACATCATATAGCTTGGCTAGGGATACCAAGTAATCAGGCCGCAGTCTATCTGTCAGATAGCCTCTCATCACCATGCGCTGCTCCCTGGTCGCAGGTTTGAAACCTGCCTGCAACCTTTTAGCTGCAGGCTTGCCCTTTCACAAGATCTCAGCCTGCTCCAATTGAATTTTAATCGACTTGCAGGCAATTTTCTGGTGCTTCCTCCAATCAATGGGGGAATGGTGTTTATGCGACCTGGTTTGTGGACATCCTGGGTGATTGAATTGCCAACCAATTCCCAGGCCGCTCCTCCATTGAAAACAAGTTGATTTTGACTGGCCATGGTGTAGTATTTATCCCCTATAAATACTGGAGGACTTCCCGTCAGTCTAGAATGCTTAATCTAGACCAGCTAAACCTAAATTCCAAACTTTTTTTGGTGGTGGGAACCTGATGGACATCACTTTTCATCACCAAACAAAGTTTGGGATTTAGAAATAGAAGCTCCAGATTAAGGAATCTGGGTGACAGGAAGTCCTCCACTATCCATCTGGTCACTCTATATTATTAGCCCTGCTATATTATAGTTTTACAATTACATAACCCCTTACACAACTCATTGTGTCAGCTATGTGTATGAAACTAATTGGGGGATCCAATGGATATACCAAGTACTATCACTGTGCTGAGAGTAAATTAAAGTAAAGATTACTCCTTACTAACTGGTGTATTACTACACTAGTTAAACTCTAGTCCCCTTATGACCCAATCAAAGATGGTGGAAGGTTGGAAATACCTCTTTATGCTCAACTTACTTGATATACAAGTGTAGAAGACAGTGGTGACAGCTAGGCTGTACTTAAGAAAGTAGCAATATAGAATTGCTAAGAGCAGTTGGCAAGCACTTGAACTGATTGGCTACTTTTCAGAGGTGGTGGTCTTGCAGCAACTACTTCTAAGAAATAAGAGAAGGCTTATAAATGGGAGGTTTAATAAGACAGACTAATAATTCAGTGGTAAAAAGGTTGGTTAGGGGGAGATGGAACACTACTCTAAAAGTAGGAGGAGGGAATTCACTGCACTATATATTTATGCAAGGGTTGAATCACTGAGGATCCATATCAAGCCAAAAGAGGCTACCTTTTATATTCTAGAGGTCTCCCAGGAAGCTACAGGGAGAGCCTATGGTGTGATTCACCATTCTTACATCAAATGATGCCATGATGGTGTCATATTGCACCATAATAGCTCAATTGAGTACTTCAATTCATTCTCCGTCCCCATGACCTCATGCTGCATTGTTATAACCAATTGCATCATGTGTCAGCTATTTGAATAGAATGAAATGGAAAGAGTTCTCACAGACTGTTTTATGTGGAACTTTCTCATGTTTGCTCTAATTTCAATTATGTTACTATTGAAATTGTACTACAATATAATTGTATACAATTGGGATTGTATTATAATTGAAATCCGGCAGAAGTCTCCTCTCTCATAATAAGATTTGAAATATATGTACATATACATTTTATATGTACATTTTGTATGTAACTATGATATGTACATATTTACTGTTCAGTCTACAGTAATGATTATTCTTCAATACTGCTTATGGTTCTTTTGAGTTATGACAAAGTACCAAAAGGAGTATGAATTTGGGGGTAGGCCCAGTGGGTAACCATAGGTAAAATTACATGAGGAATCCATTTATGAAATAATATTCAAGGATTTCTTAATATTAAATAAGATATAATATTATTATTACAATATGCAGTCTTTTGGATACTGTGGAGTATTTCTAAGGCTGACACATTGCAACCCTTATATTCAATCAACCCTTTATATTCAATATTGCCCTCACTGGGGTTTGAACTCACTACCTTCACCCAACTTTATTCCAAGAGCCTGAGCCTTTACCAGCTAGGCTATTCACCCTTCTATAAACCTCAACACCCTTTTCTCAATCTATAACACCTCTCATTACTCAACACTCTTCATCAGTACTCATCATCATCACACATCATCATCACTCACCATCACTCATCACTCATAAAACCCCTCTATCAACACCAACCCCTGTTCAACTTCCCCTCTTATCACTCACCTTTCCAAAACCCTTTCTCATCTGAACCCCAAGCCCCTTCTCAACAACATCAGTATCTTGATACACCCCTCCTATCACTTTATTAAACCTTCCAATCCAAGATTGGGGGGCTTTTTTAGTGTCTAGAACCACAGAAAGGCAGAGGTATCCTTATTCATCCCTATCTACACTCAGCAAAAGGTCTTCACTGACACTTTTGAGCTTTGCACCACCAAAACGGCAACATCTCAAATATCTCTAACATTGCCAGCAACTCCCCCCTCTGACCCCCCCAAGTCTGACCAACCCTTACATTCCGCTACTCTTATAACACGACCCTTATCTTCCCCTACCCTTATAACACCTGGCCTTTAAAAAACCCGCCCTCAATCCATAACAACTCATCACCTACACATCTCAACCTACAGAACCCACTTCCCCCGCCGTTCACCCCACTGGCTATCATCCCAATGAGCAACACAATATCACCCACCTCAGCATATTATCCAACTCTTTTCTTTTTTTTTTTTGTGCATCTTATATGTGCCCCATATTATCACATTAAGTAATATGTGGAATTAATTCAGTTAAAATTGGTGAAAAATCTTATTCATCAAAAAAAAAAAAATCCAACACTCTGGGGGGGACTTCAGTTTCCAAAGATAATAAATCATATGTTGTGTGTAAGTAAATCCATTTAAGTAAACTCATTGTATCAGGCATCATTTCACCAGTATGAATAGGTTATGGATAAAAAATTAAAATAATAATACTTGAATGATTATCTTCAAGCTTATGTATTACATAATTACTTTCATGGGGGAAATTTCTTCCCCTATCTGCAGAATGAGAATCTTGTTTTAACCCATGGTCCTGGTGTAAACCATGGCTGTACCAGCCAATATATTCTGAGTTTGACTAGGATGTGCCCCAGCTTGACTAGGATATGGGCAAATATATATATATATATATATATCTCATTCATTAGCTCCAATAATATTCAATTATCAATCACAGTTGACCTTTTTCTTTTTGATACAGAGTTGAATCCACATGTTCTACTGTGTGATAAGCATATTTATTGTCTCAGCCACTACTCCCTGAATTCACTGGGTGGTCAATGGAGAATAATTTCAGTTTTAATTCTTGAATCCATTATATGTATGCAATGGATATTATAATTATCCATGAAGGAGCTTGATATGAAGGGTCTTGAGATCAGAAAAAGCCATTACAAGACTAGTGAATAAGGCCAATTAGGCATTCATAGTTTGAAATGTAATTACATGATTCTCTACTCACAGACTACATTGAAGACCAGATTAGATGACTTAAGAAAAGAAAAGAAAAGGAAGAAAAGAGAGGTGAGAGTTGAAATTTCAACAATTTAGATGATCTGCACTGGCAAAAAGGTGGGTGATGCACCAAGAAAGGATAACTTATCCCTTGCCAACCCTGGATTCAAGAAATGTATGTTCTAGTCACCATTCACAATAAAATATCATCCCTCATCCCTCATCACTCATCATTGTTCTTTCCAAATCCAGCCAAGCACTCAGACAACATCAAAACCATACAAGAAAAGCTCAAAAACCTCATGCATACATCATGACATGTTTTCATTATTCATGATTGTCCTGTTGGAGGCTGATTCCTATATACTGAACTAACCTGCAGGTGAAGCATCTCACAACTTGGTTAAAGCTCCCTGGCCAGGTATCAATACTCTTCAAGGTCTGGAAAAACTATGCCTCCATGTTGTCGTTGAGGATAATGATTGGAATATAGGGCTCCCAATTTTGTGTCAGCCCATTATCAAGTTGCAAGAGGGTGAAGCCAAGGCCATATTGGGATGTCTGGAATTGAATAAGATACAGATTACTTACTTGGGATTGGCAGTGCACCCACCCAAGCAAGTGAAGACAGCAGTCCACATATACCTCAACCAGGTGGAGAGGACAGTACTAGCTTGGAAAATAACAATACAACTAGCCCAACTGGTCACTTGCTGGGCTCGGCTGATGGTACACCCGACATGTCAGACAATACCCCAAACTCAGCTGGCAATGAATCAGCCAACACCGCTAACAACCACAACAATCTATCCAACATTCCTTTCAATCCTCCTGCTCCTGGAAGTCGGAATGCCACCAACCCAGGTAAACCACCCCAAAAAAAACAGTGTCATCGCGCCCGTGCTGAAGCAGCTCTGACAGCTGACAAACTTGCACTGGATGATTGCAACAATTAATAATTTCTTGTTTGCTTACTGCTGCGACTCAGTCGGGTTTGATTGTTGATTGTAACCTTTGATTGCCCTCATAACGCAAATGGAAACTATTGTTTACTTTTTTCTTGTCTGCTTAATTAGGTGGCTCACTCTGGCTTTATTGTTTATTGTGACTATGGATTGCCTAATAAAATGAATTGAAGTGCACGGCTAGATAATTACTAAAAACTGGAGACAACAAAAGTTACTACATGTTTGTAATGGAAAGATGTGCAAAAAAAAAAAGAAGAAGAAAAAAGTTGGATAACATGCTGAGGTGGGTGATATGGTTTCGCTCATTGGGATGATAGCCAGCGGGGTGAATGGTGGGGGAAGTGGGTGCTGTAAGTTGAGATGTGTAGGTGATGAGTTGTTATGGATTGGGGGCGGGTTTTGTAAAGGCCAGGTGTTATAAGGGTAGGGCAAGATAAGGGTTGTGTTATAAGAGTAGCGGAAGGTAAGGGTTGGTCAGACTTGGGGGGTTGGAGGAAAACATTCAAGGGCCCAGGTGTAATACTCAATATTTTCTTCAGCTAAAATCAAAAGGCAACACTAAAAGATTTGTTGTTTCCACTAGTGCCAGCAATGTGAAGCAGAGGCATCTTGTATGTGCTATGAAGAAAGAGAATCATATCATATGCTCAGAAGAGTTGCAGAGAAGAGTGGTGACAAAAAAAAAAACCCTTGAGAGTGCCATCAGAATCAGTTTTCATGCAAGTTGATTAATCAGAGTTTCCTAGTTTATTTTTGAGATGGACTATGGGACTGAGGCTGTGAAGAGATTCCATTTTCACCCATAGCTTGACAATATAGGTTGTATTATTTTTTGTTAGTCAAGATTTTCCATCTTCCTTGGTTGACTGCATCACTCTGAGAATTGTGGAAGGTTTAAGGCCGGCTTTTCTGAACTTCTTGGATTTTGAATATTGAGCTGGAGCAAGATGGCAGTTTTCAATGTGGGTATGCAGATTGGTGGAATCAGGATGGTTAAAATGATAGAGAAAATGTTACTTACCTGCCTGCACCAAGATCCAATTAAAAGAAACCAAGATCACAAGAAGAAACCCACATTAGTCACTGGATAATTTAAAATGGACAAAAAGCAAGAAAGAAGAAAAATAAGAAGAAGAAAAACTTACCTCTCACATTTGAAAATTTTCCTTTGGTCCTTGTCAAAGCAACAAATAACAATTCCATATCCATTATCCCAAGCAAATTTTTTAATTGAATTGAGCATTTTGTTGCTAGAAGAATTAGCCACCTTTGGTGGTGTTGGAATATGCTTACAGCATGGAGGCCTCCCTATCAATCCATCTTGATCCCCCATGGTTAGCAAGGGCTTGTGCTTGGAGATTGTGCTGGGCTCATAACCTCAAAAGACAAGGACAATTGTGGGAGTTGAGCCCACATCACAGTCATGGTACAAACCTGCTCTACCTGCTGAGCTAAGTCATCTTACACACAGGGCACAGAGGCACAACAATCCTCACCTATTAGCCCAGTTCACTTAGGGCTTTTTTAGCAAATCTGTAACCACATGTCAGCAAGTGTTCCCAGCCAAATTGGCTGGCGCTTTGGGTTATAGTTTGCTGACGTGATACGGATTTATGGCCTAAGTGAACCGGGCTATTACACCCCAGGTGAAGTACTTCAAAAAGAATCTGTATCGCAATACGGATTCGTTTCGATCCACCCCTGCTGGGCGGTCGATGTAGAAATCTGGTCCTCGGGTTTCGCAAATTGGGCCCGAGGAGATTCCGTTTTTCTTTCGGCACGAAAACCGTTCGGTTTCCGTGTAGAATACCAATGTGAATCGGATTTGTAGTTGTAACGGGGCAAAACACGTAGGCCGTTTTGTTAGTGTCATATGACGCTTTGCTTCAGTTTAAATGCTTGTGGTTTCTGGGCAGGGTTCAGCCTGGGAAAAGTTTATCGCCCCAGGGACCAGCCCCTTGCAAACCACCAAAAAGTTGCGGGAGGAGGGCTCGATTGCGCCGTAGAGAATCAAGCAATGACTGATCAGTCACTCTGTCCGTTGTTCCAGGGATTTCTGGAATGACTTGGATGGTAAACAGATATAATGTCGCCAGGCACAGTCGAAGCTGAGTTTTTTTTTACAAGTTCCTTTCAAAATTTTTTTTTTCAACTTTTTGTCCGACCACTTTTTCTCAAATTTTCAAGTCATTTTATGGCCTTCTAGACCGTTCTTTAAAATTGTATCAAGTGCAAAAAAATCCGAAAAAGAAAACCGAGGTTGGCCGGACCAACACCTCTGAGAACCGAGGTGCGGAAGCTTGCCAGATTTGAGTTGAAACTCAAATCTAGCTAGGTTTCCAGTCAAAACTGAGTTTTGAACTCAGTTTTGACGCAATATTTTGACTTTTGAACCCAGATTACACCCAAAAACTGTGCTCATTTACAGTTTTTGCCAATTACAATCACATCCCGCAAGAAAAACGGAATTCTAACCAATCCGTTTTTTTTGCGAATTCAGGTCGGGTTTTCTAACCCGATCGTTTTTAAAACCAATCCGAAGTTTGAAACTTCACCCGCGGTGTACACCCCGGACGGAAACGATCGAAAAAAAAACGTAAATGTGATGTTTTTTTTTCGATCTGCTGCTAGGCGAGGCTCGACGTAAAATTATGGTCGGCACTTTTTCACTTTCTCAACCAGTAGGGGTTACATTTTTTTTTCGTATCGGTTTCGTTTTTTTTTTCGTCACTACATCCATTGCGAAAAAAAAACGCTTTTTTTATACTTTTTTGACCAAATAAATACACTTCCCCAACCTTCTTGTTTGAGTTTGGTGGGGATGCGGTAGTGGATTGGATGTCGCCCTTGCCCAGTCGTCAAAAACTAACAAGGGCAGGGATCGAACCCCTGCTGGACCATCTCACTGTGTGCATTTGACTGACGTTTCACATGTTACGTCACCTGGACGTTTCAGGTGACGTAACACACAAACTGTGAAACGTCAGCATACACCTCCTGGTGGCTGCTGATCAGCAAGAGAGGATGCCTCTCACTGACCAATGGACAAGGTCACTCGAGTACTGACCGACAGTGTCAGTGAGCAGCATCCCTCATGCTGACCGATAGTCAGTGAGAGGGATGCCTTTTGCTGACCAACAGTGAGCAAGAGGGCTGTCCCTCATTGACTGTTGGTCAGCGTGAGAATACCACTCACTGACCAACAGTCAGCCAGAGGGATAACTGTTGCTGACTGTCGGTCAGCAAGAGGAGAGAGAGCCTCTCAATGATCGACAGTTGAGGGTGAGAGTAGGAGATTGACTTCTAAGGCAGGGCCGGAACGGAGCCCCGTCGCCCGGTCATCTTTAGAGAGGACAACACTTCTTGAGGTGTTGGCCCTACCTCCGAGGAAGGAAGCCTTGTTTTAGGACCCAGGTGTGGCATTTTTGCCTTCCCTGGTGTGTTCTCACAGTGACGTATGGGTTGTGGGGAGGAGTCTCCCAAGGTGGAAGAGTCCTAGAATCTTTATGGGACTTGTAGTAGGATGCCTCAAAGCAGAACCTCTATGAGTAGTTGACACCAGGTGAAGGGGTCAACAGCACTAGGCCCATTGCATTGGTGACCTCAGTTGCACTCTAGGTTGGTTACAAAAAAAAAACGAAAAACCTAATAAGAGCCAGAGAGAGGCTAGCGTGCAGAGAAGCAGTCAATGAACTGGGGGGAACGGAAGCAGTTGCTTCCTGGGGAGTCTGACAGTTCCCTCCAATATCTCTGCGCCTTGTCTCATGTCCGCGCTGTATTTTCCTGGGGCTCAATGGCCAGGGATAGGCTGACTCCC
Organism: Puccinia novopanici; assembly: GCA_004348175.1. Taxonomy (NCBI): domain Eukaryota; kingdom Fungi; phylum Basidiomycota; class Pucciniomycetes; order Pucciniales; family Pucciniaceae; genus Puccinia; species Puccinia novopanici. The sequence goes on from SMGU01009145.1 coordinate 8,935, forward strand.
TCAACTGTTGGTCATTGAGAGCTCTCTCTCCTCTTGCTGACCGACAGTCAGCAACAGTTATCCCTCTGGCTGACTGTTTGTCAGTGAGTGGTATTCTCACGCTGACCAACAGTCAATGAGGGACAGCCCTCTTGCTCACTGTTGGTCAGCAAAAGGCATCCCTCTCACTGACTATCGGTCAGCATGAGGGACGCTGCTCACTGACACTGTTGGTCAGTACTCGAGTGACCTTGTCCATTGGTCAGTGAGAGGCATCCTCTCTTGCTGATCAGCAGCCACCAGGAGGTGTATGCTGACGTTTCACAGTTTGTGTGTTACGTCACCTGAAACGTCCAGGTGACGTAACATGTGAAACGTCAGTCAAATGCACACAGTGTCTGGAAACCCAATATGCTGAACACAGACCACTAGGCCATGAAGCCATTAACGAACTAAATGTTAAATAATATATATTCTTTCTTTACCTGATCGGAGCCATTTTTTTTCTCACAAGTCCCTCAGCATTTTTTTTTTTTTTTGACTTTTTGCCAGACCCATTTTTCTCGAATTTTCAGGTCATTTTATGACCTTACAGACATTCAAGAAAAAATGAGTCTGGTCAAAAAAAATCCGTGCAAAAAGTCTGAACCAAGAAACCAGACAGAGCCGGATCGCGACTTTGAGAAACCGGGGCGGCGAAGCTTGCCAGATTTGAACTCAAAACTCAAATCTGGCAAGGTTTCCGATGAAAACTGAGTTCAAAACTCAGTTTTCACGCAATCATCTGAGTCTTGAACTTTGATTGCAGCAAGAAACCTTGCGACAATACAGTTTTGGTAGATTACGAAAACAAAACGCCAAAAAAACGGCATACGGACCAAGCCGTTTTTTTTGCGTTTTTGTCCCGGTTTTCAAACCAGACCGTTTCTTTACCGTCGCAGAACTTTGAAAGTTCCACGGCGGTGTATGTGTTTGACCCCTGGGAGTAGGCTTAATCCTGGAGTAACTCTAACTCAAATCCTAGGATAATCCCACAAACCAATACAATTGCTCTGAAGCTGGAGAAGGCTAGAGAAGCTAGTAAGGACCTCAGCAAGCTCCCATAGAGGGGGGTGTTGCATAAAGTTGACTTTGGCCTAAATTCATACCTGGTGTGAGACCCTGAGATACCTGTTAATTCAAGACTAGGCTGAGGCACAATTTCAACTAGGGGAGCCAAAAAAAAATTGGAAAATCCAAGAAAGCCCCCGGAAAATATTTGGTTATGATCGTTAATTTGACCTGTTTTTCATACCTGAAAAGCATGATTACCCTGTCAGCAAAAATGGTGAGTTGATATAACCTTTTTCAAAAGGGTACCACTCTGTATGATTTTTTCATACCTTTTCCAACACCCGGGGAGGCTCGCTGGGGTCCTAGTTTGTAGCTATCTTGAGAGTGCTCCTATGGAAGAGCAGGTGATCCTTTATGATAAATGCATAAAGAAGTGGTTTTAGGAGATAAAGTGTTATAAGAAAACCACGTCATAGTCATCAATCCGCATCCATCCACATCTTCAGGCTTGTTCCTGCACCATCGAAACATTCTCCTAATTAATCGACGTTGTTGTCGATTTTCTCGGGCTGGCTGCTTCTCCCTCTTGCGACCTTCTCATATGAGCCGTGTATGATCGCATCCTGCTTCTTTTGCCTCTTGACAACAGTACCCTCATCGATGGCAAGACTCACTGGGGTGTTTGCTTGAAAGACTCATGTTCAACCCCCCCCCCATCCCATTAATAATTTCATGTACCAGTCTAATGTACAGAGAAAAAAGGATAGTGCATTCTGTAATCTCAGATATGATTCATGACCGCCGTGCAGCTGGAGTGGCGCACCCATAACCAAAGCGAATACATATCTGGTATACAGTCACAGATACAGTGGTGGTTCTTCTCACTTTGGACAAGCATCGGCGCAGCTCCAAGGGGTCCTATATTGGTGCTCATGTCCTTTGTCTTCTTGCCTTGATCCTTTCCTGTTCTCTCTCCACTTTGTCTGGTCTGTAGAACATACCACACCCCTTACATATTATATATTCCAATAACTCGCCCGGTAGTAGTAGTACCCCTCACTCTTTCCTCCCACCCAGCACGCCCTCTCGCTGCCCTGCCACCGCCCAGAATCCTCCGATTGAGTCCAACTCGCGCTTGGAAAGCCTTGTTTGACCGGCCCTGCCTGTTTGTCACTTGTCCGTCCTTTTTCCTCTAGACAGACCCATTCCATCCACTTTCCCCCCTTCGTTGCGATCCTTCTCTCGCCCTTAAGCGTTTCATTTCCGTATTTTTTTATTTTATGTATTTACTCTCTTGAAAGCCTTGACTTGACCAACTGTCTCACACCTCGCTGCATCTCTATTATAATATACTGCGTCTTGCTTGCTGCCCCATGTCACCCTCCGCGTGCTCAGCCATCCCAACTGACCATCCATATCCTCTTCCTTCCTTCCTCCTCTTCTGCTTCCCCACTCCTCCTCCGTCCCTACCACAGCCGCAGTCTTAGAGTGGATCAAGGGACTTTCCCAGCATGTACTCACATACCCCTCAAGACAAACAGACTCAAGAAACAGCTAATCGACACACTTACACCTCAGAGTACTCTGACGATTCCAAGAGAGAATCCTACATGGACCCCAACGCAAGCACCAATCAGAGACGGGACCTTGCCCACCAACAAAACTTACACTCCCTTCCCACCGTCCCTCCTGTTGCTGATAACTTCAACTCCTTGCTGGCTCGGCGCTTACGCCCCTCGGAATAACCCCACTGACGGTGGTGCCATGGTATTAGTGAACCCGGAAGTCCCATCATGATTGCCGACGAAACCGACCATCACTCCAACGAGAGCCTCTCAGTGGCGACCGTACTAAGATTGAATCCCGTTCTACCGACCCTCATCAGGTCCTTCATTCCATCGGCAAAGACCATGCCAGTTCCGAAAGCCCTACAACCACCATCCAGTCCGTTTTTTTTTCTCATCTTCGCTTCCCTTCCTCCTGGAGATGTCAATCGTTGCTAACCTTTCTTCTATACACTGTCCTAGTCCGATGGCTATGATGTTTACAGCGGCCGCAATCCTCAGCAGCCCGTATATGCCACCGGTGATGCCTTCTCACCCTCATCCCCCGCATACGGTCGATATCGAACAGGTGCCTACGCTACCGACGACTCGAATCCGGCCGTGCGTCGACCATTGGCACAGACAGCTTCAACCCTGGCCCATTCAACTCATCTCGCACCGCACTAAACCATGACTGGCGTAACAGTGACCTCGCCAGTCAGGATGGGACCACCTTCGGCGACGAAAAGTATGCCCCCTCTAAGGACATCTCTGACGATCTCAAGGGAGGCGGTCCTACCTATGTCCCTCTCCCTCCTTCGAGCCCTGCTATCGAAGAAAAGCGTGCACCCCCTGCCCCTACCGAAGGTATCATCAGTCCCCCTCCCGTTGTCGTCAGTCGTCAGAATCGATTGGAATGGATCGATGGAATCCGTGGCCTTGCCTCCTTGGTCATCTTCACTCATCATTTCAGTGATCTTACCTGGGCCCAAGCCCATCCCGAGGTCCTTCCTCTGGGTAGTATCTATGGCCTCCTTCGCAACGGCCAACTGGCAGTGGGGATGTATTTCTTATTGGGCGGTCGAGTGCTTGCCCACTCCTTCCTCCGATCTGCATTCACCCGGCCTATGGCTCCCAAGGACTCTCACGGTGTCCCCATCCCTGGTGGTCAGGCCGCCAGATGGACCGGCCCACGCTGGCTATCCCTCTCCTCCTCCTTGTTTCGTCGATCCATCCGTCTGGCCTGCCGGCCATCATCGTGGCACTAATACAATGGAGGATTGCTTCCACAGGGATGCTCGGCGACCGGCCAGTCGTCGCCGCCCAGATTCTAACCCCCACTTCATTGTGGCAGCCTACCTGGAACCAGATTGGCAACTTTGGGGGTTTATTGCAGTTTTGTCTCGACCTGTTCACCAATCGTGGTCATCAGTACATGCTCAGTGTCGGCTCGGCCTTGTGGACGACTTACGATCAATTCTGGGGTTCCGTCCTCGTTTACATCCTGGCAGCTTCCGTTGCGCAAGTCGGATGGATCGGGCGATACCTCACCTATTTTTGTGTCTGTGGTACCCTGTGGTTCATCAACAGCCCCAACATGCTCTACGTACTCGGTCTTTGGTTAGCGGATCTCCATGCTGCCGGCTTTGTCCGTAAGCTTCAAGACCACTGGAAGCCCACCATGCTCGTCGAAATCTCGGTTATGATATTGGCTCTTGCGATGATTGCGGGTGGTACCAAAGTTGCCACCCCCGCTGACAATCTAATGGGCGACATCACGGTGTATGACGGCAAGTTCGGATGGGATCAGAGTCTCACCTGGCCTCAGTACATGTTTATTTCCAACTGGCTCCCCCGCTCTGCATCCTCATTTGGGTCGAGGTCTCGCACGCAATGCAATGGCTCGCCAGTTGGGCCATCTTCACCTGGCTTGGCAAAGTCTCTTACGGCTTCTACTTGATGCAATTCATCACTCTCTATGGCATCATGCCACCCATCGTGATTTACTTGAACAATCAGGGCAGAAGCTATTGGGATGTGGTCATGCCGGCTTACATCATCTGTCTAATCTTTAACATCTTCGTCGCTTGGATCGGCTATCACCTTCTAGATCGGGTCGGTCTCAATTTGGCAAAGTGGATTTGGGATGGCTTCTTTGTCACTGCACCCTCCAACGCTATTGCCCTTCCCCTGAAGGCTGTACGTGCCTTTGGAAGCATGCTCATCAGTGCTCCAGGGGCTCAGCGAAATACGTCACACGCAAAGTCACGACGAAATTCAAAGCCACGCGTCAAGGGATCCACACCCTCATGAACTGGCGAACACCATGTACACGACCGGTTATCCCCGACCCTACTGATCCCGAGGTTATCAATCAACTTCATTCAACCCGATGGACGTCCGACTTGAGCAGTGATGCCGAGGCCGTAAGAACGGCTCGTTTACTGCGATTCCAGCAATACACTTGGATGATTCACATCGTCGTCATACCCGTTGTCACCACTCTATGGGTTATCTTCCACCCTACCGGTACATGGACGTACGATGCTTTCACAGTAAGCTTTTTTTGGTTTGCTTTGGTAAACCCAACTACTTGAGCGGCTGACTTGTTGTTTTCGCGTGTCTTCAGTTTTCCACATTGTGGCGGTTCATGTGGGTGTTATCTGTACCAAACTGCCTGTTTGCCTTTGCCGGTTTTGTCACTCCCGACCTCGCCCCAAGTCTCGCGACCCTTGAGAACAAACCGGTTTGTCGAGAGTACATCCGCAATTTCTTCATCCTTCTTGTCACCAAAGGTTCGAACGAAAATGCAGTCAGAAGAGGGTATAACAAGCTCTTACTCCTGGAAAAATACCATCCGGCTGGTAGGCCTCATTTTTATCGTCACATATCTGTCCGTGGGATTAAATGCTAACATTTTGGATCCTCCTTTCTTTCGCAATCAGTCAAAGTCATTGTCCTGACGGATGAGCCCTATGTCTATCCCGATCTCCAAAACATCGT